>JAFVLL020012066.1:0-40902 GCA_021397915.2 Tor tambroides | reverse complement strand
CTGGCATACCAAACAACTTATTAAACTTACAGGCAACAATTATTGAATGCAATATTACCAAATGACTTTCTACGAAAAGAAAATGTGTATTTTATGTGGACTTTGGCAAAGTAAAACAGCATTTGATATTGGAGCATATAAAGGCCTTTAATCCTGCTAAATGTTAATATTTATATAACTTAAAACCATATATAACAACATTATTTTAATATGTCACAAAACAATAAAGAGAGCAAAACGTCTATCACAGTTTTCAAACAATTTACATGACAACAAAGCAAGCAAAAAGAGGTCTTACCAGTAGGTGGAGCTCTCATCATGTCTTAGTTTAACTAGACAACTGTTAGAGAAAAGAAAAAAAAAACATACAAAGAAATACATTGTTTTTGCCATTTGAAATGCCTGGCATAACTGCAAAAAAAGGAAGACTTTATTCTGAGCTCTATCAAATGTGACCCTGGAGCACAAAACCAGTCTTAAGTAGCAGAGGTATATTTAAAACAATAGCCAACAATACATTGCATGGGTCAAAATTATAGATTTTTATTTTATGCAAAAATCATTAGGATATAAAGTAAAGACTGTTCCATTAATATATTTTGAAAATTTCCCACTGTAAATATATCAAAACTTAATTTTTGATTTTCAAATAGTTGTATCTCAGCCAAATAATGTCCTATCCTAACAAACCATACATTCAGCTTTCAGAAGACGCATAAATCCGAATTTCATAAAATTGACCCTTATGACTGGTTTTGTGGTCCACGGTCACAAATGTATTTGGTTATGCAAAGCATAAAAGCATATTGCTTTTTATAATTGTTATCTTGCCAAAACTGATACAAAGTACTGGATGATGTGACTCTAAAATATGAAACAATTTTAATAGAATGCACACATGAAATGCCTGATATTATGACTGCTTTTGTGTGAACTGACTTTATCACAGGGCATGCAGTTAGTATGGGAATGTTGTTGACACGGGCCACATTAAACATTTAGATGCAACATGAGCATGGTGAAACAGTAAGAAAGCGAGACCGAGAGAGCGAGCGTGTGTGCATTGCCCATCCAGGAGCTCAGATAAAGCAGACAGTGTGTACGTGTGTCCAATCTGAAACAGGTTTTCCCACAATAGGAACTCTCCACCCCATCCTGGTTGGACTTTAAAAGCCCAGCCTCTCTACAGAGAGACACCCGTTTCGCTCAGGTCTGTCCACCTGTTCTCATCTTCTGCTGCAGCTCTACACGGTTTCTCTTGTCCAACTATGAGTCTGAGAAGCAAGCGCATCAGTTCGAGCAGCTCTGTGAGGAGCAGTGGGAAGATGGGAGGCTACGGCTACAGCAGTTTAAGTGGGATCTCCTTGGGAGCATCTTCCCCGAGCTTTAGCACCAGCTCAGCCTATCTGGGGCCTCCCATCGCTAGCGTCTCTGTCAACAAGAGCCTGTTGGCGCCCCTCAACTTGGAGATCGACCCCAACATCCAAATGGTGCGCACTCAGGAGAAGGAGCAGATCAAGTCGCTGAACAACCGCTTTGCCACCTTCATCGATAAGGTAAAGTTGGGTCTCTTGTTCACAGAGAACATTTTGTAAAATTTCAGCCAATAAGTAAAGGTCTTTGAATGTTGAAACCAACAGAGTGTTGATGGCGAAGATAAAGTCTTAATATGATCAACATCCCAAACCTCTGAGGGAAAAGCGATTGAGTCGCATGAAACCGATAGTTCTGTAGCGTGACCCATTTCTCTGAAGCCTGTAACCTGATAAAAAGCAGGTCAGATCTGACCGAGCCACTGAAGACAGCACTATCCCAGCGAGTATGAAGGAAGCTTTTGTGTGCCGGAGGACAATGCAACCGAATCCCAGGGGCCCGCTGGACTGAAATCGACACTTCAATCGCACTGAAGTACAACCAAGTCACTGTTGCGGGTCGGGGCAGGGCTGGGTCCTCCAACACGGGTCTCAGGTCGGCTTTTAAAGTGCTCAAAATTAGGGATTTACGAAGAACCCATCTAGGTCAGCCGCTACTCTCTGGAGTGTTACCGTTCAGCTAATGGGGAGTCATATTGCTCCGTTAATGAGTCCACCCTGGCAGGGTGGGCATCAATTAAAGCGGCCAGGTTTTCAGGATGTGCAGTGAACTGAAGAAGTCTCAAAGAAGAGCTCTAAAAATGCTGAAATTCCACTGAAGTGGACTCTTTCTTTTTTATTCTTGTAAAAGGATGACAGGAATAACTTTGGTAACAGAGCATAAGTCAAACACCTTAATTACCCTACCTTATGTTCCTCAAGGAAGATTTACGATTAAGGTGAACAACTTTTACATCAATATTTCAGTATACTGGGTACAAATATGGTTACTTTGAGCAAAATTCTTTAAATGATGTTATAGAAGCCACCTGAGGATTTACGTTTTGCTTCACTTAGCTCGCATAACGTTTCTTATAACATTGAATACAGACTCATCAGTCATACTGAACCTATACTGAACTTATATTTAAATTCCAAATTTTGGTACTGACATTGGAAATTTTAATTAAATAAATAAATGTAATAATTACATAAATAAATAATTTCTGTATTATTAAATTAATTAATATACAAAATAATATTAGCGCTAAAATACACTTTCAAGTCAAATACATTTTTGACGATCGATAACAAAGCCCAAATTTCTCTTTATTTCTATATCTATTCTATATGAAAGACAAACTGAAAAAAATAATGAAAAACTGAATTAAAAAAAAATGTATTTATTGTTACCTCTACAGGTGCGCTTCCTGGAGCAGCAGAATAAGATGCTGGAGACCAAGTTTGAGCTGCTGCATGGCCAGACCCCAGGCCGGTCCAATGTTGAGCCAATGTTTGAGGCTTACATGGCCAACTTGCGCAGACAGATGGACGTGGTCAATAATGACAGGACCAAGCTGGACGGAGAGCTGAGGAATATGCAGGGACTGGTGGAGGACTTCAAACACAAGTAAAGTATTTAGATCTACACTAACACCACTGTTTACTGAACTTAGAGGCTCTCCTGTATTTCTTTGAGAAATCAATTATGGAGCCACACCTGCTAATGATTTTATTTTAACCTTGAACTGACACAGCCCATTAAATGAGTTTGGGTATCATCAAAAACAATGGATCACATTTGCTATAAATGTGATTCAACCTTTGTCCACATTCACAAATGTCCACTTTGTATTTTCTTTGACTCAGATATGAAGATGAGATCAACAAAAGGAACAACCTGGAGAACGACTTTGTGATTCTGAAAAAGGTGGGATACCTAGAAGACTATACGTCAGAAGTCAAAAATAGTATTTTTACACGTTATGAAACACAAACCAATAGGTATGACCTCACTGTTATGTGGGGTTAGGGCAGGTTACCGAGTGAAAAGCTGGACTTTCAGGACCAGGGAAAGTTAAACTTTCACAACACGTTGAATAAAAGCAGCCCAGGAGAGGGAACAATGAAATGTTTGGGAGGGGTAAAGAGCTCTGAGTCTGAAGGGATCAGATCACCATTGACAAAAGCCTGGGTGGAGACGTGGCATTATTTATACACTAGAGGAGATCTGTTTTCAATGGCCTACCTACCGAGAGCAGCAAGAAGTCAAAGTTGCATACTAAAGATGTAGGTTTTGATATATCAATATGAGTCTTTTCTGGTGCATGTGGGGGTTTTTGGTGTTCAATGCCCAAGGAAGACATACAAGTTATTCAAGGTTGTAATTGAGAAGAGGAAAAATGGAGTACTGTGTGTCCCACAGGATGTAGACTCTGCGTATCTGGTGAAAGCTGATTTGGAGGACAAAGTTGGTGCCCTGACTGATGAGATCAACTTCCTGAGGACCATCTACGATGAGGTAATGTTTATACACTTAGAAAACCAGCCAAAAAAACCACATACCAAACAAAGAATACTGTTTTTCTTTAAATATTTAACTACAATTGGTTGGACCAAAACAAACATCTCAACTAATATGGCTTGCAAGAACTACTGTTTGCAGTAGTTTCCACACAGTTAAACTACACATAAACTTGCTTCATCTCTATGGATCAGGAATTGCGTGAGCTGCAGGCCGGCATTAAAGACACATCCGTCATTGTGCAAATGGACAACTCCCGAAACCTCAACATGGATCATATTGTGGCCGAAGTCAAGGCTCAATACGAGGAGATCGCAGCCAAGAGCCGCGAAGAGGCTGAATCCTGGTACAAGTCCAAGGTAGATACAAAACACAAACTGTTTCCTTTTATAAATTGGTTGCCAAGTCAACATGAAATGCCATTTTTGAACATAAGTTACATAAATCTAGGATGGGACCAATACATTGGGAATTTATTGGGTAGGGAAAGTCGTTTCATAACATTTTAATGAAAGATTATGAAGACATTTTTCCTTTGGAATGAGTAATCATTCACAATAAGACCCAGAAGATGGATTAAGAAAGCAAATAGGGTAAATTTTCATGTTGACTTGAGGTGTTTTTCTTCAGAACTTCATAAACAGCTTTCATTTTGTAACGGACATCAAGCAATCAAGTATACTGATGGTTTTTCCATCTCGTGCTGCTCAGTTCGATCAGATGGCCTCTCAAGCCATTCAGTACAACGACGAACTGCGAAACACTAAAGGAGAGATCGCGGATATCAACCGCATGATCAGCCGTCTGCAGAGCGAGATCGAGGTTATTAAATCACAGGTGAGAAATGTGCTACATCATCTTTGCTTTAACCAAAACCCATGGTCGTTGCTAACTCTCGAGCCTACAATCGATTTAGCGCGCTAACCTGGAGAACCAGATAGCGGAGGCCGAGGATCGTGGTGAGATGACTGTGAAGGAGGCCAAAGGTCGTATTAAGGACTTGGAGGAGGCGCTTCAGAGAGCCAAGCAGGACATGGCCCGCCAGCTCCGCGAGTACCAGGAGCTCATGAATGTCAAGTTGGCGCTGGACATCGAGATCGCCACCTACAGGAAGCTCCTGGAAGGCGAGGAGGACAGGTAATGCAATGAGTCCTGTTTTAGCATAGTGTATTCTACCTAAGAGGAGTGGAACTGAAATGTTAGCATAAATAAATATTGACCATCTCATTTTTTCTTACCTCTTACAGAATCGGACAGCAGCCCATTGTGAACATCCAGGCTGTTTCCAACTACAGTAAGTGTAAATGGACTAATGGGATATTATTCATTGCAACAATGGGCACATTATACACACACTTCTACATGACATTGCCCATAGCATTGTACAGCTTGTAATGTACTGTCTTGCTCTCTAAAGAGGGTTCTGGTTTTGTTTGTGATTTAAAAAAAGCATTATTACCATTGGGATATGTGGAGATCTTGAATTTTTGACACGTCTTGGTCAAAAGGCTTCTCAAAAGTATTTGCCGCTGGTCCATTGCTTTATGATACAGCCACTTCCAATCAATTGTCCATGTAGAAATTCAAGCCTCATGGTTTGTCTGAAAGTGAAAGAAGACATTCAACATCATATTACAAAAGTAAAATGGGTCACAAATCCCATTTCATGTTGAGTTCATTACCAGCATTTTAAAACGCATACAATGCGACCATCTTACACAATCTGAAAACTTATTGTTTTTATTGTTTAATTGAATTATTGTATTTCTTCACAGGTTCCAAAGGGGTGAACGGTTTTCAGCAGAACAGCTCTTCATCACCTAAAATCCTGATCAAGACTACTGAAACCAGAAACAACACCAGATTCAGCACTCACTGAAGTGTTAACCATTATCAAAAATGCTATACTATACCTATGACAGTTAACATTAAATATAGAAGTAGTTTTCTTTTGACTTTCTATGGATCAATGGGAAGAATCTGAAATTAATTTTCTGAAAGAACAAAGACCTTGTGTTTCATTGAAATACTATATTCAATATAAATACTCACAAATTAAATGACTATATAAAATTAAATTATGGAATGATTTAGTCTACAGAATTCAACATTTTTATTTTTGAAAAGGATAAAGCTTGCACATGATTGCAATACAACTAATGCTTTTAAACATGTATATCTTTCCCCCCCCTTCTGGACTATTGCATTTGATTATTTACTTACTATTTTTTGACTAGTGCTGTCAAATGATTAATAGCATCCAAAATAAAAAGTTTTTGTTTACATAAATTTGTGTGTACTGTGTATATAAATTTGTGTGTACTGTGTATATTTATTATGTATATATAAATACACACACATGCATGCATTTATTTCAGAAAAAAATATGGCATGTTTATATATTAAAAATATTTATATATAATGTAAATTATATGAATATAAATATATACATGTAAATATTTTCAATATATATACTGTATGTGCGTGTATTTATATATACATAATAAATATACACAGCACACACATTTTATGTAAACAAAAACTTTTTATTTGGGATGCGATTAGTCGCGATTAATCGTTTGACAGTACTATTTTGGACACAATGTGTATGCAACATCAGTATATCTTGTATACCTGCAACCTGATACACCATCTCAACAAACAGATCTGATTTCACCACTTGAAAAAATGACAGTGCAGACAGTCCTGAAGACTTAAAAATTGTATGTGGTGTGAACAAAGACCTAAAGTAAGATTAGTCAATGTCTGTAAGAACACAAACCATACAGAAGAAATAAACACTTACCTTCTTCAACAAGAAAGAAATGAGAAGGCCTGAAAAATAACACCAAAGTGAACATATTCTCAACAGTGCAATTTGAGTATTTCTTCCTGTAAAACCTGTTCAAATGGAAGAAAATAATTTGTTATCTGGCTACAGGCAAATACACATAAGACAGTCAATGTGCACTCTGTGACAGTAAAACATGATATGATATCTTCATATTGTCCTTGATGCCTCCCCTCTTCTCAATAGCTTGAAGCTTCATCAACTCACAAAAACAGCCTTGGGAATAATTTATGTTTGAGCAATATTTCAACAGAAACAGTTTCAGTTCTACTGCAATCCCAATTATGAGAATTAGAGTAATTTTTGAGGAAGACAGGAGCCGTTCGCTATGTCTGAAGGGGTTTTATTCAGCGCATCATGGTTAGTGAGGGTTTAGCATTACCCTGAATCAGACAAACCCCAAATTTAATCAAAATTACATCCTGAAGAGCTTTAGGTGATGAAAAGCATCACGGTGGAGCCAGAATACACCTACTTTCGTGACCTAAATTGCTCCAAATTACTTAACATTCACGAACTCGATTAAGCTTAAGTATGATAATAAAGGAAATTAGCCTATATTATTTCTTACCACAAAGCTTTACAATTTCGCAGAAGCAGCTCTCCTCGTCGAAAACATCTTCGTTTCATGTATTTCTGGTACTTTCACTTGATTTGTTAAAACTGAAGTGTCCAATAAAACGGTATATGAAAATAGTTACACATATAAGAAAGCGAGACCGTTAGAGTTAGACCGTTAAGTTATTCGTCCGTTAATGTTTGAATTTGACGGAGCGCGAGAAGAGTTCTGTGACGTTCATTCTGGAAACGCGCGCGATTTTAGTGTAGGCCTATATAGGCTATTATAAAAGTTAATACTTTTATTTAGCCAGGATGCTTTAAATTGATCAAAAGTTACGATAAAGACATGTATATGTCTAATGTTTCAGATGAATGAGGTTCTTCTGAACTTTCTATTCATCAAAGAAACCTGAAAAAAATATACTCAACTGTTTTCAACATAATAAAAATAATAATATTTTTTTTTCTGAAGGATCATGTGACTATAGTAATGATGCTAACAATTCAGCTTTGAAATCACAGGAATAAATGACATTTCAAAACACATTCAAATAGAAAACAGTTATTTTAATTAGTACAACTATTTCAGAATTTTACTGTTTTTTTTGCTGTGCTTTGGATCAAATAAATGGAGGCTTGGTGATCAGAAGAGACTTCTTTACAAACATTAAAAATCTTACTATTCAAAAACGTTTGACTGGCACTGTACATATTTTTACTTTTTGCTCATTTGTAAAATGAGCAGTTAAAATATTGTGTATATAAAGAAACTTAAATTCTATTCATGCAACACTCTAAGAAAACAGTAAATACACTAGACATCAGAAACATTATAATGGAGTATAGCATTTATTAAATTAAAAAATTTAGAGCATGTGCTAAAAGAAAAAAAAGATTATATCCATCTGTCTGCAATAGTTAATTTAGAAATATAAAGATCATCCAGAGGACAAACATATTCTTCTTCTTCTTAATAACAATAACGATAAACCAAAAACGTCTTATATCTGTCAATTAGATATACAGTCAGTTACTAAAAAAAACATGTAAAATAAAAATGGCAAAGCATACATCACTAGTACCCTCTTGTGGTTGGTGAATAGAATTACAGTCTACCAGATTAGGGTTACAGTCTAGTGTCAGTTCATAGTCAGGCAGCTGTTGACTGATCTTGACTGATTAAACTTCTGTCTGACTATTTTGCTCCTAATCATCGTCTTTTGAAGAGCAATAGACTTCTGTCCCATGTTGTACTACCGCAACTCTGCACCAGCTCCATGCTGCACTGCTTTTCCAAGTGCTCTCTAGCATGTGCCGCCATGTCCCCTCGAATCTCAAGGGTCTTGAAGTGGTCAAAGTCACTGCGCCCCAGTTTGCGTAACCGGCGTGCAGCAGAGCGGTAACACTTCCACGGCTGCGCCTCCAGCAGCAGATACTCAGAGAGAGACGCCAGTCTGGAGAGGAGGGACAGAAACGCTGCGTCTCCGTGATTCAGATGCACCCACATAGTCACCGCAAAACAGGTGCACAGGTGGAAACGGGGGCAGCCAAAGCTTCCCAAGTAGGACTCTAGCACTGCCCGGCTCTTTGCATCATCTGTGATATCCAGAGGAATAAACTGGATATTCTGAGGAAAGGGGTTGGAGTTTTGTGCCCGAAGGATTAAATCCTGGTCCAGGTCAAATCCAAGCAGAAACACTTCTCTTTTAGAAAAGTCACTTCCAGGGGCCTCCTCATGCAATAAATGCTTGTACAGACCAACAGATAAGTCCTGACAAACAAGGGGAATGATAAACAACATTTTGGTGATTAAAAGCACATTTTTATGAGTTGAATATGATAAATTTTCCTTATTGAAACCAATCAAGTGACAGTATAATATATATATATATATATATATATATATATATATATATATATATATTAGTGCTGTCAAACGATTAATCGCGATTAATTGCATCCAAATTAAAAGTTTTTGTTTACATAATATGTGCGTGTGTACTGTATATTTACAATGTATATATAGATACACTCACATTCAGCATATATTTTGGAAATATTTACATGCATATACATTTATATATTTATATTTTTAAATGTTATGTTATATATAAATATATTTAATATATAAACATAACATTGTTCTGAAATATATACATGCATGTTTGTATTTATATATACATAATAAATATACACAGCACACACACATATATTATGTAAACAAAAACTTTTTTAAATGCGATTAATCGTTTGACCACTAATATATATATGACAAAATTATATAAGTCATAAAGAGCAATTTCTAGACAAAATAATTTACTGCTGAGCATAAATTAACTAGAAAACAATTCCCATATGACTTACATGTCTGGAAACCTGATATTGCTTAAATTAATGACTGAAGTAATTTATACTGGTTTTTATACTGGTTTTACACCTTATACTTAACATGGATACATACGAGTGGTTCAGGATTCAGTCATATCTGTCTATTCCTGAAAATTTTGAGAATTTCAAAATCTGAAGGGTAACATTAAGGCAAGTTTGTGTTTACAGATAACCACAGCATAAAAAAAAGAAAAGAATTTTACAAGCATAATATCTAATAATAAAAAGTATAACATAATGATTTAAATACTAAATGACAGGAATCTGTCATTTTTACCCCCGAATTACATCCCACGTCCAGTATTAAAACGCGTTCAGAGCCGAGTCCGATGTTTTCCAGCAGCGTTTCTGGTATCAAACTCAGGCGATTCTCTGGCGGGTTGAAGGTGTAATAATTGATGAAGTTTCCATAAGGAGCAGCTCCTGGATCTTCGTTTTCCTCTTCATTCACATGGGGAACGTGAGTCTCCATGTCTGTCCAACAACAAAATAATTCCTGAAGGCGCGCGTTGCAATAAAACTAGTTCCCAATTCGGATCTGTTGTACACATTTATAAATTTAAAAAGGCAGCCATTATAAAGTTAAAAGTCAGAAATTAAACCCAGATATTTGGTTCAGCGCTGTAAAATATTACCTTTAAGATCATGGAGTTTATAAAAGCTCAGGAAAATTACGAGAGAAAAACGTATTTACTACATTTGGCCCTTCTGCTTCGCCATAGAGTTACGAAAGGAACTGCGCATGCGCACAAACCATTTGCCTGACATTGAGAACAGAACTGCATTTCCTCGTACTTTGAATTGTAATTTTAACAGGTAAGACGCCACATTTGGCATATTTTATGTAAATGCAGTAACAATAAGCGACTCTGAAACGTAGAAGGAAGCTGACTAAAGCTTGTTTTCTGACTTTTTTGGTGGAAAACAATCGAATTGTGGTTTAGATTATAGAGCTGAGATGCAAACTCGTGCTAATGTGTTGTAAAACCGAAGAGAAATAAAATTAGTACGCCTGAATAAAAGTTATAATCGTTATTGAATATGGTGCCATGTTCCATATTCCTTGAGGTATTGGAAGATCTTGAATCTTGATTTTAAATCTAGAGCCACTACACAAACTGTGGCACATTTTTTTCTGATATTATGCATGATATTTCAGATATGATCTTTTCATATTTTAAAGCTTTGACATATTGTGTATCCACGCTAACAATTTTTTGGTCTCCAGAATGTTCTGGGAACATTAGTTTTGGGTTCTCATGCTGTTCCCAAGTTTTTAAGGTTTGTTTTTGGACTAGCCAGCCTTTGCAGACAAAACACATTCTTTTTAGGTTTGCAGAACATTCCCAGAAACTTCTTATTTGGTTCCCCAAAAAAATAACCAAATGGCAACCATATGGGAACCGTTCTGTGTTTTCTGAGATGCTACCCAGATAGTACACCTACATCTGCAAGATGTCTGTTAAAGATCGCTTGATCTGGAAAGCATCTGCTGTGTACAAATATCTGACAGACGTCTTTAAGATGTCAGTTTTACATCTTAAAGACCTCTAACAGACGTCTATTTGACATCTGATAGGAAATGTTCTATAGGCATATTGCAGGTGAACAAACACTCCTAAAAATACGTCTTGCAGATGTAAATGCAGACGTCAAATAGACGTCACTGTAATGTATATGTGCTATCTTCACAGATCCGTCATGCTCAGCGGGAAGCGTATTGCTGATGTGGGTTATAAGCTCTTCTCGGGCTCCATGATGCTGTTGACGGTGTACGGCGGATACCTGTGCGTCCTGCGGGCTCAGCGATACATGCTGAGAAGGAAACAGCTGGAGCTGGCAGCAGAGAATGAGAGCGCGGCTTCAGAAACCATTAAAGACTGAAGACACGGGGTGTAAATAATCACTTAACCGGACACTGATCATGTCACACGGGTGGGACAGTATGTGGCCCGGGAGATTGTCAGCAGACACCCACCTTACCCTCGAAGGGTTCATTTGCCTTTTTGTGGAGTTCAATGAGATCTTATGTGTTGTAATATATTAAATGATCCTTGTTAAATCTACTATCATGAGTGTTTGTGCACCTGTTCCCACACCTGTTAAAAAATGAGTTTACCATGTTTTTCCACGTGTGAAAATGTTTTTAAAGATTACACATGATATTTCAGTGTTGTTGTTATAATTAACAACTAAAATTATTTAAATTATTTTTGTTCATTTAAATAAAGCTGAAATAACCCTGATAGCACACATACATCTCGGAGACGTATATTTGACATCTGCATTTACATTTGCAAGACGTATTTTTAGGGTGTTTGCTCATCTGCAATACGTCTGTAGGACGTTTCCGTTTAGATGTCAAATAGACGTCTATTAGATGTCTTTAAGATGTTTATGATTTAGAATGCATGTAAAACTGACATCTTAAAGACGTCTGCCAGACGTTTGTAGACAGCAGATGCTTTCCAGATCAAGAGATCTTTAACAGACATCTTGCAGACGTACTTGTGCTATCTGGGAAAACATAAATATTAGATAAACTAAACTGAAAACAAGTTTAGATTGAAGTACTAAAATACTAAATAGAAATGACATTAAAACAAAATGGCAAAAGCACATACAAGTACTACAACTTAAATAAGATAACCAAAAATATAAAAAAGTAAATTCAAAATATTAATAAACACTATAAAAGTGTATAAATATTATTAAAATAACCATTTTATTCAACATACCAGTAGATCTCAACTGGTTCTGCTTCAGGACCTAGATATTATTTAACATTAATTTAATTATTTAGCATTTACAACGCTCATTATGATCGAAAAAT
This sequence comes from Tor tambroides, assembly GCA_021397915.2. Taxonomy (NCBI): domain Eukaryota; kingdom Metazoa; phylum Chordata; class Actinopteri; order Cypriniformes; family Cyprinidae; genus Tor; species Tor tambroides. Next base: position 28,393 of record JAFVLL020012066.1, on the reverse strand, counting down.
TCCCACTTTTCTGCAGTATAGAAACTTACATTTTTAAAGATTTCAAAATTGACTACAAGACAGAAAAATACACTTTTAAAATTCAGACATTTCTAGGATGACCATGGGAACCTAAATTATTTCATTTTTCATATTTTATTTCTTCACATATTTATTTCACTTAATCCACCCTGATTTCCAGTGGAAGTTAAAACACTCACCTATTAAATCAAAAAGCATCTCATTACAGGACAAAGGCCCAGCTTTCATTTTAATAACCTCATTTGGTTTCCAAACATAAAGCAAAATGAAAAACAGCACAGGAAACAAATTACAAACACATCAGTTACCAAAACAAATAATGAACACGAAAAGAAAAGCAACTGGAAACTCAAGTACATCTGACCATTAAAATCTGAAGAGAATCTTCTTCCATGACTTCAGTAAAACGAAGCGTGGAAAAGAAACATCTTCTCAGCTCCCAAGACAAGGAAACGAGGGAATGCAAATATCACTAATTTAATCGTTTTTCTCTGTCACAAGCTTCTCGTAGTGGCCATAATGTCATTACTGTCCCATTATCACCAGAATGATGCCCCAATCTCTGTCATCGAGTCTCAAAATTCCCACAACAGGGTGATTTCGTTGGTGTTTTGTCGGTTTTGGTGTTGGAGTGAGGTACAGGGATGAGGAATAGTCCCGTCACGATATTTCTGGGACATGAGTTCTTTGTGCGTAAGGCCACGCGGAGGGAGCGTCACCAGTTGTTGTGGTTCTGGCTCCGGCTCCAGAGTTTGGAGCCAAAATGGCCGTTGGTGCCGTTTTCTCCTCGGGATGAAGCCGTCTTGAGTCGCTCTTTGGGTGTCGTTTCGGTTTCTTCCTCCGAACTGCTTTCAATGTCACTGCGGTCGTCTTTGGACACCTGGAACGATATTTGGGGTATTAGCTGTAGTACTTTTAATGGTCTAATTGTTTAATTATTTTAATCAACTTTAATTTGTTTAGCGGTTTTTAATGCAGACCAATCCAATGGTCGGTTTTTAATTAAAGGACCATTTTGGTTCAATTCTCTGGCTGGAAAATGCTGGCAGCCTTCCTCTAGAGGGCGCTTGGGTGCTTTAAAAGCTAAATCCTCCACTCAAAGATGTAGATGAGTTTATTTCTTCATCAGATTTGGAGAAATGTAGCATTACATCACTTGCTCACCAATGGATCCATTGCAGTGAATGGGTGCCGTCAGAATGAGAGTCCAAACAGCTGATAAAAACAATAATCCACACCACTCCAGTCCATCAGTTAACATCTTGAGAAGACAAAAGCTGTGTGTTTGTAAGAAGCAAATCCATCATTAAGAGGTTTTAACTTCAAATTGTTGCTTTTGGCTACAATATGACTCCATAATCTATAATAACGCTTCCCCCATTGAAAAAGTCCATCTCTTGCTGTCCTCTCACATCAGAATCCTAAAACAGTTCAGAGATGGTAAAAATATGTTGCAGTTCAGAGATGTCAGGACTGTAAACGATGCTTGATCTGCAGATTTCACTCCTGATTCAGTAGAGCTCACTTTTTCACTGCAGGAAGCATTATTATGGATTATGGAGTCATATTTTAGCCAGAAGAGACAGTTTGAAGTTAAAAACGTCTTGACGGATTTGCTTCTTACAAACATGCAGTTTTGCACTTCACAATGGTCTGGATTATTTGTGGATTATTGTGATGTTTTTATCAGCTGTTTGGACTCTCATTCTGACGGCACCCATTCACATCCATTGGTGAGCAAGTGACGTAATGCTACATTTCTCCAAATCTGATAAAGAAACAAACTCATCTACATCTTGAATGGATTAAATGTTCAGCAAAATTGCATTTTTGGAGTAAACCAGTCCTTTGAAACACATTCAGTTTAATTCACATTTCAGGTTGCTACAAAATGAATCAGGAAATCAAGTAAAGAAAGCAGACTTACAGCCGAAGAGACTGAGAGAGAGGGAAAGACCCTAAAGCGAGCGAGTTTAGCAGAAAGAGTGAAAGATTTCTATCAGGACAGAAGCTGAAAGACGGGAACAGCCTTCCAGCAGCTAGAGAGGGGAAAGACAAACCAGTTCTGCAGGAGAGAAAGATAAAAAAGAGAGGAAACGCGTGTAACTACACAACTTGAACCTCCTGAACATGTGGCTCAGAGCGAGCGAATAACGTCAGGTTTGTGCGCACCTTTCCTCTCATGATGGCTTTGAAGGCTATGCGGGCGATGAGGTAGGACCAGATGATGTGCAGCACCTGCAGCACCAGCAGCAGAGAGTTGAAGAGCCACCAGGACGGGTACGGCCCGATGATGTCCCAGCTCTCGAAGAGCGTCGTGTTCAGAATCCTGCAACAACAAAACACTGCATCTTACCTAAAAATGTGGGGAGAATTCATTTTACCATTATTTACTAGTAAACTGGAGGAAGCGTATTATGGATTATGGAGTTATATTCTGGCCAGAAGCAACGGTTTGAAGTTAAAACATTTCAATGATGGATTTGTTTCTTACAAACACACATCTTTTGGCTTCACAAGATGTTAATTGATGGACTGGAGTGGTGTTGATTATTGTGATGTTATTATCAGCTGTTTGGACTCTCATTCTGACGGCACCCATTCACTGCAGAGCATCCATTGGTGAACAAGTGCTATCATGCTACATTTCTCCAAATCTGATGAAGAAACAAACTCATCTACGTCTGCTTTAATATTTTGAATACTACTGATATTTACTATTTTCTCACGAAAAATGTGTACCACAAACATTTGTCGTCATATTTTCAGATTTTGAGATGGTTTTAAAAGAAAAATATTAACAATATCTATGTTTCCATCCAAAGTTGCAAATTTAACATGAAATATCACAGAAACTTTTGTGAATAATGCACTATTTCTATCCCATGCATTCAAGATAACGAAATAGCCACTTCCTGGCGCAAAGTATCAATATTAAAAACATTGGATATATATAATTAATAAAATAATTGACCTCATTTTATAACATAAGCATTCAAATAATCATCATTTGCATTAACATTAATTTGTTGTGTTGATAAAAAAATAAGTAATAGAAAATTAAAAATAATGTTTGAATTATTAATATACTCTATGGCTGCAGATATGGTTTTCATGATCTGTTGACATTAAAACTATTGTTATTTTTTAAATTAAATGAGAAAGTAATAATAAAAAAAAGAAATAAAATATATATTGCCATTCATGTTTTGATATTTGACTTTTAACATTTCCATTACATTAATTCTTAATAAATCCTCATTAAAATAAAATAAATCAGGTGAAGGCCATTTGGGATTTTATTTTTGTTTTTTTGTTTTTGCGCAATCTGAAATTTATGTCATAACAACTAAGCATTCTTCACTCTGATAAAGGCATTTATTTAATTACTATTACACAGCAATGCAATAATTTACTACTGAATACACTTACTATTTATTTCATTTCACATGATTTTCATTTAAATTTAAATGAAAATGACATTTCTAAAATGCTTGAGACTTTCAGCACGTTTAATACTTATTTTAGCATTAATAATATGAATACTGAATGCTATTAATATGCATTTAGTATTAGTATGCAATATTTAGTATAATAGAAAGTGCCAAGCAAGCAATAAGAGGCTGTGCTGTATTGTGAATAAGTCGCAGCTGAAGGGTCACTGCAACCCCTTCACTCATTATTCATTACATAAATAATAAACACTTCATTTTGCTGAATATATAACACACGGAACAGTTTTGACACTATATTATCGATTGTTTATGTAGCTAAGGGTGTTGCTCAGTGATACACAAAACCGGATGAATAGCTGTTCTTTATCGTGAATAAAACACAGCTGCTGGCCAATCAGAATCAAGGACTGGAACTAACCGTTTTATAAAATAGTATAGAGAATCTTTAAGGCATATAATAGTGATTTCTCTATGTGACGTCCTGCTGATTGAGTGTCGTATCTGCGGTGGAGGTCAGTGGATCTGGACTGCGTGACGCTTCTGTCATCGTGATACCAAAACCCAGACACCGAATCCAGCTGCTCGGGTTTCTCTCTGCAGGAGACCATCAGCGGCTCTCAAACACAGTTAATTGGACTATTAAATGATCGCCTGCGCACACACACACACACACACATGGATGTGATACTGACCAGAAGGGGTAAATGATCAATCTTGTCCCGAAGAAGATCATACTGAACACCACAAACAAGAAGTCACATAAACGCTGGTATTTGGCATAGTTTGCTAACTTTGCGGCCTATAAGAAAAAAAAAAAAATGAATGAATGAATGAATAAATAAAACAAATATTTAATGTTGCATTTGGAAAAATTACAGTGGGATAGAATTGTATACATCAATACTTATTTAAATGCAGTTTATATACAGTTATAAAAAAAAAATTCTTGATTTTTAATAAAACATTCACTCAGTGTAGTTTTTGCCAACTAAAACACAAAATATAATTATAATTAAAATCTTAAAAAAATGTTAAATTAAAACAAATATATAAAAAAACTTATTTATTGTATTTTATTTTTTTAGTTAAGCTGTTAAGGTGACATTTAAAAATTTAAAAATTAAAACTAATTAATAATAATAATAATAATAATAATAATAATAATAATAAAACACTAAATAGACATAGAAAAGAATTAATACAAAAAAAATGACTACAACTAAAATCGAAATGACAATGGAAAGTGAATCCTGAAAAGTGCATCAACTGTCATTTAAATGCTCATTTCTAAATGGTAATATAATGATAAAATAATAATAATAATAATATTTGGTATCTCTATCTATAATAAAAATAAAATGATAAAATATTTGTTGATTTATCACTTGTAATATATTGCAAGTTATATTATAATATTATTATAATGTATAATATATATGCAATATATTACAATAATATTATTAGAAAATAATACAGGTGATTTTGAATATATCTGTTTATGTAGCACTGAATCAAATATCAAAATACAAGTAATTTTAGGTGCAATTTTACTTCAAAATCTAGTTAATAAATCAATTATTCGTGTATCATTGAGGAAAAAAGTTAACGCAGGCAATTTCGTATAAAATTTCACACTGCTCCTCAGTTCAATGCTAGTTTATGAATATTATTCAGAATAACGTGACAGTAAACCCATTATTACGTCGACCCGCAGGCGTTCTCACCTCCAGCAGGAAATCCGATGTGTCGTGAACAAACATGACCAGACTCCCCACACGCAACATGTTATTTACATACGAGAAACTGATCAGGCTGATGGTCGCCAGATGATGAACGAACATGATGAGGAAATCCTGCAGGAACACACGAGAAATATGTTAAAAACCTCCAGCAGGACATGAAAATATGATGCAAATTAAACACGAGCGCACAAAAACAATTCAGATTTGTCACTTTTCCCTTCAGCAGCAAACACTAGCCGAGTGTTTCCACCGTGTCAAATAAAGAGGAACAATATCTCTCTGTTATGATTGAGTCACTGTAACTTATTATACAAAACACTGGGCTCACAATGGCCACGGCTGCGGGCCGTATCTTAAACAAATACACCGGCCGCACCCTGAAGACGCTCGCCAGAGTCAAACGCCGGGGTTATGTGTCTTTACGAGCGAGAAACAAAAGCCATGTGCGGCTGACAGCTGCTGAGTTCATTCTTGTGTACTTCAAGGCCTTTTGCTTCTCTCTAACACAACGATCTGGAGTAGTTTTAATCTGTATCACATGACAGAGCTGTGGAGAACAATGCTTTGTGAAGTATGTAAAACAACAGTATTTTGACCTTTAGAGTTGATATATATATATATATATATAAAAAACTACTTTGAATATGTATGTCTGATGTGGTGGGAAGTTGAGAGAGGAGAGAAATGAATTGAATGATGGATTAATGGATTAAACACAATAGAAATGAATAGATGGCGTTGGATTCAGAATCGCTCACCTTTCTTTTGATGTCTGTGAACTGTGAGAACATGAGCGACCAGTAGAAGGCCAGTTCTGATATATAATAATAATACAGGCCTGAGCTCAGCACCTAAACACACACACACACACACACACACACATAGAGAGAGAGAATAAGGAGGAGAAACTACATCTGAGGAAACTGGTAAAACACCAGGTGATAAATAAAATAATGAAAAGAAATGAAATAAAGAAAATTAAAAAATTTAAATAAAAATTAGCATAACATGGAAAAGTAAAACAATTGTGAACAGTTGAGAGGTTTTCATTTTTATCATGATAAATAAATACATGTTTGAAAATGTGCTTAAAATTAAAAATGTGAATTCAATTGTAGGATCACTGAGACGTATTTATTTTATTTTTTATTTTATTTTATTTTATTTAGGTAAGTAGCCCAGGGAACGTAATTTTTTGTTTAGTTCAAGCTGAAGTATTAAATTGACTAAAACAAAAACTGAAACTAAAATTAATGAATAAAAAAAATAACACAAGGAAATAGACAAACAAGAACTAATAAAAATGGCAAAACACAACAAATTACTATAACTACAATTAAAATGACAACAGAAAATATGAAAACCCAAATATTGATAAAACGATTGATACATACTAATACTAGTATATTAATGATACTACAATAAGTCATTTAAATGCATTTCTAAATGCTAAAATAAAAAATAAAAAAATCAATTGTAGGATCTTTGGGATTTTTTATTTTATTCATGACAGTGCATTTACTCCATAAATATAAAATAATTTCATTTCATTTTTTTATTTCATTTAATGCATGAAGTGACAGACATTTTAAGATCTTTAAGATTTTTTTTTTTTTTTTGCGATGTGAAATTCTTTCATGACAACTAAGCACATGAATAATCCTTATTATTATTATTATTATTAATAATACATTTAAAGAATGCATTTTTTTTATAATGCTCTTTTCTAATACCCAAAGGGTTATAAAGTATTATACACAAAAAGAAATTCTTGCATTCTCCATTTGCAATCATTTATATACTTAACAGTTATTTAAATTATGCTTAAGATGACAATTTAAATTAGCATATATTCAACAATGACAAATACTACCATGATATAAAAACACTTCAATTATTATATTCATATAACATCAAATTAAAGGTATATGTATATATGTGTGTGTGTAATATTATAATATATATATATATATATATATATATATATATATATACACATTTTTTTTTTTTTTTTTTACATTGGGTTGAAAATGTAGGTAATTGTCGTGGAAATAATGTCACAAGCCTTTTCTTTATGTAAAATATAATTGATTTTCTTTTCCATTTTTGATTTCAGAAAAGCACATGTTTTTTGCAGGTTTCTTTTATATGCTCTTATATTGTGGACTGTTCACACAAATTAAACATAAAGGGCAAAAGATTCCTAAAAGCTTCTAAAGTTCACCCTTAAGGTTCATTTGAACCCACATCAGAAAATGGCAACATTTTAAGCGTTACCTGATAAGGGTAATTGTACCAGCAGTGTCTCGTATCCCACATCCAGGGAGACTAGAAAACACACACACACAAACGCATTAAAAAATGACATAAATGGCCCAAACAGTGATATCTGTCTGTAATTCTACAACTTTTAGTTGTAACTCACCTGCCACAGGAAACGGATCCCATATATAAATATACACAGATAGAATGTAAACCTCCACCTGCACAGAAAACAAATGACAGAAACTCAAACACACGGCTGCATATGAGACAAACCACAGTGTATAGAAATCAGAAAGGAAATGTTTAACACGATCCCATCAATTCAATCACACGTGCTGGGAAACAATGGCAGCCAGAGGCCTGAATTCACTGCTGAATCACAGAGAATGAGGCCAGCCCGGATCTTTTGTTTGACAACAGATGCATCTGATATTACTAAATCAGGAAAGACCCCACAGGGCTCCGTTTCCAAAATATATGACGGTAGATGTGTAATAGTTTCCCATGTGAAGCACAACAACCTGCTCCTCCAACATCAACATGCGTATTTTCACGGCCAATCTAGAGCGCTTCCAGTGTGAAACTGTGATTGACAGGAAAACCAACCAATGGAGGAAGAGACTCCGCCCACCACCCTCTGTTTCACTGGCAATGGAACCACAAGTATTTTTCCATTGGAATCTCAAAACATTCCTCAAAGAATTCTAATGAACCAAACCAACTATGTCTAAGATGAATTATTATTAGCTTGTGTACTAATACTTGAGTAGCTTATACTAGAGACTTGACAAATGGTCCAAATATCGATTATAATTTCCTCATCATTTTCCATAAAAATGGTATAAAATGAAAATATGTACCCTGGACCACAAAACCAGTCTTAAGTGTCAATTTGTCAAAATTGAGATTTATACATCATCTGAAAGCTGAATAAATAAGCTTTCCATTGGTGTATGGTTTGTTAGGATAGGACAATATTTGGCCGAGATACAACTATTTGAAAATCTTGAATCTGAGGGTGCAAAAAAAAAAAAAAAAATCAATATATTGAGAAAATCACCTTTAAAGTTGTTCAAATGAAGATCTTAATGCATATTACTAATCAAAAATGAATTTGAGACACATTTATGGTAAGAAATTTACTAAATATCTTCATGGAACATGATATTTACTTAATATCCTAATGATTTTTGGCATTTAAAAATATGGATAATTTTGACCCATACAATGTATTTTTGGCTATTTCTACAAATATACCCCAGCAACTTAAGACTGGTTTTGTGCTCCAGGGTCACATATGAGATTCTGGGTGGCATATTTGAATTAATTTCTATATGCTAATGCACTAGCATGCATGTGCGCTAGCAGAAAAGCATTAAAACGTACATGCTCTCGCAAAACTTGGTTCTTATGCTGGGTTTGTCCTGGTTCCGCCGGTGTCGAAACCATCGCTGGACCTTCCGCACATCCCAATCCAGCTGCTTAGACAGACCCTCTAAGTGCCTCGAGTCTGGGGACTGGAATAAACAAGAAACACTGTGAGTAAACGTAATCATATCTCAAATTATCCTTCATTGTGGAATTATGAAGTTACGAATAAATACTTGCTAGCATTTTATTTATTTGTCCTATACAATTCAATTCAAGTTTATTTGTATAGCGCTTTTCACGATACAATTTATTTATACAATACAATACAATTTATTTAGTAGTAGTTTATCAGTGGAGACTGTCAAGTTGATGTACATATGGCAGAAATGTACGGTAAAATCAGTTATTGATGTAATCAAACAGACGATGAACACTATTAACTCTACACACACACACACAATTAATATTTCACATTTTTTGCATAATTTGACAATTTAAGCTAAACTGGAAATTCCAATTATTTTTTCATAAAATTAATGAGAAATGAGAAAAAGGGGCTAGATTGGGAAAGGTCCTCGAGTCGGGATTTGAACTCGGGACGCCTGTAGAGCTACGACGCTTACGTCGTCTCAGCACCAACAATAACTCAAAATTTACATCTTAATTTGACTGTTTTCTTCACGTCTTGTATTGCAAGACCTTCAGTGACACTTTTGTATACTAATAAAATAACTAAAAATTACAAAGTAAAGAATTTTTGTTGTGAAAATTGTTACAGGCATAATTTCGTGTAAAAACGTAGCTTTCCTGTAGCTCAAATAGTAGAGCATGGCGTTAGCAGCGCCAAAGTCATGGGTTCGATTCCTAGGGAAAGCAAGAGCTGAGAGCTGATAAAATGTAAAAAAAAAAAAAAAACAAACAAAAAAAAAAAAAAAAACCTGTGACTTGAATGTAATGTAAGTCGCTTTGGATAAAAGCGTCTGCTAAATGCATAAATGTAAATCGCACAATAAACACTGAAATAGTTACATTATAGTTTTAAATTGAAATGATATATTTCTTATAGATTTTTATACTGTAAGCTTTAAAGTCTGAGTAGGAGACAAAAGTAAATAAATTCTAGTTTTCATTTAAAAAAAAAAAAAAAAGGGGAACAAATTGCCTAAAGTTAATGTAAAAATTTACATAAATCACACAATAAATAATGAATTAGTAGTATTTATTTTACTTTTTCTTTATGACAGTTTTAAGTAGAAAAATAATATATTTATTATGTATTTTCTTACACTGTTCGCTTTAAAGTCTGGGACAAATGTAAACCAAATCTAGTTTTCCAAAAATAAATATATACATAAAATAAAAAAAAATCAAACCCTGGAACATAAATGGACCAAAAGTATATAAATTCACTTTCCATTAAAATCAAACCCTGGAACATAAATTGCCTGAAAATTAATACATAAAATATCTGAAGTTCAAAAAAAGACCTGCAGAATAACCAGAAAAGCAACAAATGAAAAATGAGACCACAGATTGACAGCTTTCTTCCGAAGTTATCTGTTCAGATCTCCACCCAGAACACCAGCTTCAGCTTCAGAGCTGATAAAAACGTTTTACAGCAGCTTAACAAAACGGCTCTTTGAAGTCACTGGTGACCGTAAAGACAAAGTTTCAACTCTATTCATCTGTCTGCTAATGTTAAACCTGCCTGAGGTGTATTTATTGTCGGTTTCTAGACTAAAGTTGAAGATATCGCTGCCTCATAAAACACACAGTGACAGAAGAGAGGCAACAGGTTCACATAAAAAAGAAAAACCAGGACTGAAAAAATGTCTAAAAATGGGGCTGAGAAATGTTTTGATTGTATTTTAATCTTATTTCACCAGTTTACTTCACACTGAGCATCAGTTTTGGTCAATGACTCTCTCTTTCACAGCTTATCATGGTATTATTTTCCATTACGCTGCTTCAGCATACCTTTGTGATGGATGTAAACACTTTTTCCAGGACGGCGCTGGGCTGAGCTCTCCGACTCAACTCCGTCTGGATCTGAAGGATGGAGGCACATGGACTCGCGATATACCTGCAGGAGGAACACAGAGATAAATCACAATCTCATCCTGCGCTATCAAGACCGAATTCAAGCGATTTACATGCCGGATGTACTAATCTGAAGTGTTTTACATTAAACTGATTTAATGATGTTGGCTTCTGAGACTAAATTTTAAATAGTAGTTTTCAAGATATAAGCACTAAATTTCATACTGTTCTGAAATGTTAAAACATACTAATGGTGTGAGCACACCAAAAGCAAAGCGAATACTTGCATCGCGTTACTCACTCTAGATACTCGCAAGATGATTTTTCACGTCGATCGAATGAATAAAAACATAAAAACAATAGAATTTTTTTTTTCCCTTTTCAGATGCAATCGGACATGTCAATAAGCTGTTCTCTGACTGGCTTGTGCAACAACACATCATGCGAATTTTCCGCTCAAGTTGAAATTTTTCGAATTGCATGGAAAAGACGCGATTGAGGTGAATGTCACACATGTGCAGCAAACACGTTGCCCAATTCGAGTCATTCACATTTCCCAGCATGAATTTGTGTCTATTTGTGTCTGGCTTTGTATGTAATCTACTCTCGGTTAGGGCTGCAAAATAAATTGAAACGAAATCGCAATCACAATTAGGCAAAACCTGCAATAATCATGCGAATACTGTCAGTGAAGCTCGGTTCTGTGATCAGTAGTAAATGCTAAAACAACTTAGCAACATGCTAAAACATACTAGCAATGTGCTAAAACATTCTAGCAAAATGTTTAAACATGGTAACCACATGCTAATTCATGTTAACAATGTGATAAATCATGCTAGCAACATGTTAAAAGTTAATGCGTTTCAAATCATGCTAAGAACATGTTAATACTGTGTTAAATCATGTTAGCAAAGTGGCAAGCCACGCTTGCAACATGGTAAAGCAGGCCAAAGAGCATTAAGACATGATAGCAACATGCTAATTCATGAAAACAATGTGTTAAAATATGTAAGCGACATGCTAAAACATGCTAGCAAGTGTTAAAACACGGTAGCAACATGATAATTCAATTTAACAACACGCTAAAATGTTATCAACATGCTAAACCATGCTGGTAATGTGCTAAAACATGTTAGCAGCATCATGGTAGGAACTTGCTAGAACATGTTAATAATATTTTATTGACTTCCAAGTAAAATCTTAAAACTTCAAACTTTTCAACGTCATTTCAAACCTTCACGCAAGGCTTTGTCAAGATAACATCAATGTTTGTTTACAGACTTTACTCATCTAGATTTATTCTACTGGTCTACAACTCAAACACAAATCTTGATTTAATGAAAATTAACATGATCAAACAACATTTTACTATGTACATTTTGAAATCCAGTTCTAGTAGTAGGCGCACAATAATAGATATACTGTATAATAGCAAGGTGCTAATAACGGACAACAACAATATCCCAAAACTTAAGGTGGTAGTTTAGGAGCTAGTTTATCTAGTTAGCTCTTAAATAGCAGCATTTCAGACGTATTACAAAAAGCCATTGATTTGACTCATGCAAAACCTAGCTACATTCCTAAAACTCCAACGAATGCAAAACAAATCAGTCTGACTCCATGATTAATGAACGCCAGAAGCTGCTGACAAATCTTAAGGACGGGAACATTTATGAGTGGGACACTTTAGTTGCACTGAATGTATAAACAAAACAAACAAACGAGCACTGGTGGTGGGTGATGGAAATCTATTTGCATGTCCTGATCCCAAACATCTCACATCGTCAGGTCAGGTTTCTCTCACACCATAAAGAAATCAAATAAGAATCAGATACATCCTCGTCTGTTCACAGAAGTAAATAAATGGAAATCTAGAGCCTTGGCGTCATTATACAACACAGCCAGGACTTGGTTTTCTAAGAAACCTAGCTAAAAAAAGATGTTTCGTGTCTGTGAAGTAACTAAGATCATGTGTGTTTATAGATTGATTTCTTTGAAAACTCTCAATACCGTGGCGTTTTCAAACGCTGCATTGTTTTTAACACTGATTCAACCAATGATGTGTGTTTTGGGTGGGAAAATCTGTCTGTTGTTGCAAAAACATACATTTTGGGCAAATTTGAAAAAACTAGAACTAAAACACAGGCTGAAGACAAAATACAAACTTTTTTCAAACACACAAATCAATCCTCATGCTAAAGTCTTCATAAGAACAAAAACGCCAGTTAATTGTGGTCAAAGTTCTTAATATAAAACCAACTCCACATCTCTCAAACAATAAAAGCGGACCAGTAGCTTAATAAACACACCCCTCCGTAATGACCCTACTTGCTCACTGGCCGTTGTAGCAATGTGTTGACAATGGTTGTTTTGAGCAGTTCATTAACCCAGAATTGGCACACGTGGGTGAACTATGTCTCCAGGCCAGTTAAACTGCGCCGCCTGCCCACAAATACTACATGCTGCACTGTGGAATCTGACACTCGCCATAAAAAGCAAACAATATGTTTTAATTAAAACAGGGCGGAAAGACATTGAGTGTCTCAGGATGAAGTTCAGCATCTTTGCAGTGCACCAGAAGGCTAAGACACAAACGGAGTTGTGTAAACAGTGACGTTCCCTGACTGACACATTTACAATATTCCCTTTACGACGACAGGGTCAAAGTGACAGTTGTGTCCGAACTAAACATTAGCCCGCTGATTAGAGACAACACTAAAATCTCAGCTAGTTCAACAGCAAACAGACGTTTTGAACAACACAATCTCGGTTAATCTGCAAATGCCAGTTTCAGCAAAATACTCGAGCATTAAAGCTGCCCCGGCCAGACTTGGCCTGTTGCGTCACATGACCGTCTGTGTTTTGTTTCGGGCCGGTGGGCTGCTCTGGTGGGACGTCTGAGGACACAAATCGGTGGCTCCAAGAAAGAAGACTCCACGTGGGACGAGGGCTTTTCTGACTCTGAGACAACAGAAGGCCTTGTCACCACACACACGTGATCATTTGTTGGGTATAAAACCAGATCCATGTGCACAAAATGATGTTCCTCAGTCTAATTTTGCATTACAAATATCAAAATACGTTTATTTGAGAAGGGAGATTCCTTCTATGACAAGTTTTTCCTCATCACACATTTTAGTAATCATCGTAAAATAGTTATTTGCAAACATAAAAACTTTTGAAATCAGACAAAGCGTTACCATGGCAAAGGTACTTTAAAATCTTTTAGCAGACTCCTCCCCTTAATGGGCAGTGTGAAGTGTCATATTACAAAATTTACTACAATATTTGAGTCTTGAGTTTGAGTCTCAAGATTCCATATTTGGTGGCTATTTTGTGATAGACTGAATGGCTATTTTTGGTATAATACCAAAATAAAAAAGCAAATGCAAAGCAACGTCATTATTTTTTAAATGTCAACTTCAAATTTGAAACATAAGTTTAGACCTCTAGCTTTGATTTTACAGCAATTTTTAGACACTAAAATATTTATAAAAATCATTTTTTTACAAAATAAAAACATTTAGCACAGTTCATTTTCTTTACACTAAACAAACTTTTTTATACTTTCATTTTTTTAAATTCACTTTCATTTATGCAATAATATGCCGATTGTCTTCTTTAAATTTAAAGCAAGAAAAAAATATCGGCCAGTGAGAAACTTGTTTTTGCAAATTTATTTGGCAAAATTGGTGGCACAAAAAGTTTATACAATTTAGTTTTTTTCTACCAAGTTATTTTTAAGTTTTAGTAAAATATTTGCTGTAAGCAAATGTCTGTCAGTAATGTTAGAAAATAAATTTGTTTTATATTAAGTTTATTTTTCTCCACACACTGAAAGATATTTTTTGTTTTAAGCAATCTCACCTAATTTTCATTAATTATTAATTTTTTTTTAATAAAAGAAGACATTCTTAGGTCATTTTGTGTCTCAAATAAATGTATCTTGATTTCATAAATTTGTACTGGAAAACAAAGCAATACTGAGGAAGAACCTCACTTCTTTATACGAGCTATGAAAGGGAAGTAGAGTATTTCCATGCTGGTTTGAATGAAATCACAAGGTTTTGAAGACCTTTTGAAAATGACGACACAAAACTGACCGGTAACAGGCAACAGCACTGGACTTCTGTTTCAACATTAAACAGGATGAAGTGTGGCAACAACTCAGGGTCAAAAGCTGAATGCTTGATTCATGCGGATTACATCACTTTACAGGACGTAAAAGTAGAGCATGATAAGTGACCCCAGGAAAAAATTCAGGTCAACATGACCTCAACAAAACACTACAGATAATGATACTGATAATGACCAATAAAACTATTTGACAGCTCAAGGTTAAAGGGATTGTTCACCCAGAAATGACAACTCTGTCATCATTTACCCACCCCTCAAGTTGTTCCAAACCTGTTTGAGTTTCTTACTTCTATTGAACGCTAAAGATATTTTGAAGAATGTGGGTACCCAAACAGTTGACGGTAGCCATTGACTTCAATGGCATTTTTTTCTATACTCTGAAAATCAATGGTTACATCAATTGAGAGTGAGTATAAAATGATGACAGAATTTTCATTTTTGAGCAAACTTTTCCTTTAACTTCAAATAACACTAAAGACAATCAACCAAATTTTGATAATCACATCCATAATAAGTTTTCAATGCTAAATTCTTAGAATAAGCCAAAGATATGGGTGTAAATATATACTGACAATAATTAGATTTAATTACAATTTCTGCAATTACAATTCTTTACTAAATGTAATACATCAGAAAATTCAATTCAATACAATTGAGATTCCTTACAAAATTAGGTCAATTTGATTATAGTTTTTCACTAAATTGTGTGATGCATCATGGAATCTGACTTAAGTACGATTCAGTTCAAGAATCAAGATTTGGGCGATACTTTTAGAAAAATATGAAGTGCAACATCTGATAATTACGATTCAATTGCAATTCATTTCTAAATAATGCAATGCATCAAAAAATCAGACATTTGGTCACGATTGGATTAAACTGAAATTTTGTACTAAACGGTCATGTTTAGATTTGATTATTTTAGTACAATTCATAAATTAACGATGATCATTTACATCTTTGTGGAATACTTACAAACCCAATAACCAAGTTTTACATTTACACCACATTTATAAAAAATGAAATCCAAACATCATTAAAACCAAGTACAACCAAGATTTAAGATTTGAATAGTCTGAAACAATTGACTTAACCATGTTTTTTTCCTATTGAAATTTCAGGCCGCTAAAAAATGTTCGCTTAAGTGACTGTCAAAAAAAATTGATGCATAATTAATCTTTTTCAGTGCGGGAACTACATTGGTTTAGCTAGGGATGAAAAATGCTTTTAAACTCAAGTTTGTAAAGTGATGGTAGTTCTGAATTGAACTTAAGATAAAAACTTTAAAACATAAAACTTAAACTCAAAAGAGTTTGCAGATGCTTAGATGTTCTTATATGCATAACTCGTGTATCCTATGCAAACATAAAATGCAATGAAATATTAATAGTTAATTAAATGCAAAGATGTAATCAAACCACTTGACATATTTATGACAATGCATGTAAGCTAAAACCAAAGGCAACGTTTGACTCAGGAAAACCCAGTAGACCCACAGTACAAGAGCTGTCTAGAGCATTAACTATTCAGTGACGGACTGAACTCTAGAGGGAAGGATCCTGGAAACGGGTGATGACACATTTCCAGAACCTAAACCTCTTGAGCAACAGCCCTGTGAATGCCAGCGTCACTCCTGCAGAGTCATTATGATCCGATGTTATCGGCACGACAGTTGAACACATTCCTTTGAGAGAATGAGCCCAAACAAGTGCTGCGTGAATAAGACCTTGTGCGAGTATGTGTGTGTGTGAGAGAGAGAGTGTAATTATTCTGGTGTGAATGAAGGTTGAGTGAATGTTTTGAGTCTTCAGGGAATAAAGAAACACAAAGTGTATGTAATTCTGCCAAGAGCACAGTGACACACTTCAATTGAATGGCATACTTTTTTTTTTTTTTTTGCCTGAAAATCTGGGGAACAATGAAAAAAAAAAAAAAAAGAGTCTTATATAATAAGTTAAAATAAATAAGTGTATATTTGTACAATAAGCTAAAATACATTTTTTAAAAATCTACTTAAATTTATTTTTTTTAAAAGCGTACATTTAAGGCAAAAACTTTTTTTGGAGGAGAGAGGGGCAAAATTGCCAGATTTCTGGCTACTTAGCTTTCCATAACTTGTTTTTCAAACTACTGTAAAAAACTTAAAATACACTTAAGTGTTTATTTAAATCGCACGTTATCTATTTGTGCCTGCAGATTTAAAATTACAATACATATAAAGGTCGTTTTCTCAAAATGAGTTTTTTCTTCCACTTCAGTAGCACTTACATACACCAAAATTTACCGTTTTATTCCTAATTACATTCTGAAGGTTTTTAACTGAGCGGTTTGTTAATATATAATCAGACTCGTGTGTAATGCATTATTAAGTAATTAATAACCATATTGCTTTTCCCTTGAAAAAGTAAAGTAAGGTATTACTTTTAATTTTTCTGTAATTTAATTACAATTACTTCTGATGTAACTGCATTAAATAGCCTACTGTATAGGCTGTACAACAATTCTAGCCTATACAAACCAACAGTGGATTTAACATCAAAATGCAACTGTATAAAATGTATGTTTTTAAGTTAACCATCTCCCTTTAAATACTTTGGTCAGTTCGACGATAATTTATGCAGCTTTATATTACTTATTTGAAAGGAGCAGTTTCATGTTCATTCTTGTATTGTTCAACTGGTCAAGGTTGAGATGGGATTGGATTTATAAAGTAATTAGTAACAAGTAACGTAATACTTTTTAGAGAGATTAATTAGTACAGCAATCTAATTACGCTGTTGTAGATGTGATTAGTATGTAGTAATGAATTACTTTTTTAGAGTAACTTACCCAACACTATATATAATTGACCTGGTTTTATACAACATTTTATTCTTAAAAACCTTTTTTTTTCTGGGTTTTGAGAGTATTTTCTGATTTTTGGAGTGATAAAAGGAGATATACCTCAGTAAAATCATTTAACTCAAATATGCCAACTAAACGAAACAACCTAAAATCTGTTAAGTTTCATAAAAATTAACTGCAAGGACATCAACAAGTCCCATAGTTCAATAAAAACGTCTCTGTTTAAATGTTTAAATTCCCTGCAAGTGTGTAACTCTTCATCGCTAAAGCACATCAACACTATCTGTGGTCCGCAGTCGCCACTGATGAATAAATGAAGAGAAAGACTGCTGAAGTCATCCTGACCGACCGCATGCAGATGTCCCCCTGAAACCAGACCAACCCCCTCTGGACCAACTAGGCTAATTGGTCTCCTCAGAGGCTCGGTCAGACCCAAGACATGAGGACATAGTGAAACATGACAGGGGTGTGCGCCTGACAACGCTCTTCTGCGAAACCAAGTAGGCCACCACAACAAAAGAGGCCCAATTCACCCAGAGTCAATGCAATATGTTCATGCAGGACACTAAACGCCTGCTATCTGCTTCATAAACAATGAACCGCCCCATAAACTGAATGTTCCTCAAGAGATACACTGAACATTTACAAGTTCTTCTGCAAGAATGAGGTCTGGCGGGATTCCCAAGACTTGCTTATCCACCAAACGAAGCTTTAGGTTTCCCTCAAGGTAAACAGTAAGAAAAATCAGTTTTTCATCTACTTGCCAAGGAAACATTTGTCGTTTTCAATTAGTTTAACTTAATGCGCTAAAATAACAAAACTGAAATAAAATAAATAAAAACTATAGACATGTTAATAACATGGCAAAAACAAATTAAAGCTAAACTTAATTTAAATAGTATAAAAAAACTGGACGCAAATGCGTCAGGTAAATAATAAACTTTATACACCTCAATCTCTTCTTCTGATGTTAAAAACACTATTAAATACTAATTTTAAGTACACAAATATTAAGAAGAAACCCAACACATTTGGTGATGCCATGTGTCTGAGCTAGTCCTGTGGACAGGTTTCACTTGCTATTTTTAGCGATGTGCCGCAAACCACGCAAGTAAAACTAGTCAAACGTAACTTTTAAACTATTTCAACAGAACTGGTGCAACCAGACTCAAAACCACAAGTACTTTTGCCTCAACTGGATCAGTAAGAAGAAGTTTCTCCTAACAGGTTCCTCAAGATACTTATCTTACTCCACATCAACGAACCCTAAAGCAGCCAAACTAACAAATAAAGGTTGTTTTTGGCGTAATACCTTGGAATTTTATTCAAACACCATTATATACGAATTTGGTCATTATTCAGTAGTATGCTAGATATCAAAGCACCACAGTTCTGCTTGTAACCATAATGGACCCACTTTTTGAACACTGGGTTTTAGATGTCAAACGAGATCCCACCCACCAAAAATTCAGCTGAGAACACTCTGGAATGTTTCTGCAGTCTATTATTAGTCCTAAATCTAAAATATTAGTTCAAGACGTTGAATGCTCTTCCTGCAGAAAGCCAACAGCAGATAGAGCGACGCTGGCTCTTACGTAACAGAATCGTGTTATGACAGACAGCCTGGGGTTTGGTGTAACTTGCATAGTAATTTGCCTT
Organism: Tor tambroides; assembly: GCA_021397915.2. NCBI lineage: Eukaryota > Metazoa > Chordata > Actinopteri > Cypriniformes > Cyprinidae > Tor > Tor tambroides. The sequence goes on along the minus strand of JAFVLL020012066.1, from coordinate 8,859 downwards.
TTTTAAATGTTTAGTTTGTGTGAAAATTTTGAAGCGTGCATATTAACGGAATAATTTGCGCTAAAATTATGATTTTAGCATCATTTACTTACACTCAAACTGTTAAAAGGCATGCATAAAACCATAAAACAAATAGTGCACTTTATTCTAAAATAATATTAGAGTTTAAAGCGGTCATGACATGAGAAATCAAATTTGCCTTTGAAACAAATTTGGTCTTTGTATCATTAAACCATCCTGCAAGTTTCATATATAGCTTAAAACGTCTTCCTCATTATAAACAAAGCATTTCTGTAATCAAGCTCCAAAAACAGTGCGTTTTGGATCCGATGGGCAAGGTGACGTCACCTAGGCGCAGTCGTTTGCATAAACACTGCCTCCAGAGCAAATCATCGACGAATAGTCATCTTCTCATCATAGGCCCCGCCCACTGGCATTCAGTCGCTAACGGCTGAAACTTGATCATGCTAAAAGTGAACGTCACGTTGCGTTAAAAGAAAATAGAAATTACAATCACAGCTGCTATCTTGCCTACACTGGATACAGTACACTGTGCGTTCGCTTTCTTACACAGTCCACGCGCTCGAGTCTGTCATCAATTGACCTATCGGTAAGCCCCTCCCCTCGAACGCAGACTAGCCAATGGCAGTCGAGTATCAGTTGCACGGGGAGCGGAACTCGGATAACTTTAGGTTTCAGCGCCATAGAGAAACATTGGAAGATCTGAAGCTTGCATCGGTTTTATGGCGTTTATGCTTCAAAAATGGAAAAACGAATCAGTTGTAACACTGATTCCAGGTATCCTGAGAGGATGGGCAATATAATTTATTTGATTACATTTCCTGAATCCCAACAAAACAGAGCAAAATGTCCCTAAGTATTCAACCCCAATACAAATGAAAACAAAAACATTCATTTTCTGGTTGTCATACACTCATTAAGTTACAATTTTCATCTGCTCAAGCAGAACGTTAATGTTATCTTGTGCTTTAGCAAGGTATCTCTGGCTAAAACTAGCTAACGTTAAAGTTAGTGAGTCCATGCTAACGTACAAACCTAAATAGTGGACTGTTCTCGCGTCTTGTACAGTGTAGGTCAAAAACACATAAACGAAGGTCTACATTTCAGTGCCTCTCCATATTAAACTGGTTAAATGTACATTAATTTAATCGTACCCTGCGATACATGAACAGTGTTGATCCTGCATGTTGTCATCCGCGATCGTGATGACCGACCGTAATATGAGACTTCTCCCGCTTGCATTGTGATCTGTAAGCCCTCACTTCGAGTTACCCACCATATTTATTTTTAAATACTTTATAAATGGAATATTTAATTCCCATTTGGTGGCTTTCTGTGTCCAAAATTGTGCAAAAGCATCGTGGGACAAGGTTTTCACACTGCAGCTGTCATTGTAAGACAGTGAGCAACTCCATTTGTTTGTCCGAGGAGCAACAGTAACTAAGGGGGGCGGGGCTTACCGATCAATTAGACTAATGGAGTGAAAGAAGAACGTTCGCTTTGACACGTTTGGTTTAAACCGCTTGTTCGCATCTTTGTACAGATATCAGAAGGATCCCAGCATAAACAACAGGAACAAGTGGATAGTTTATTTTTAATGGCATCCCGGATCGTGTCAGAGGATTGATTGGAGCATTTTGCTTTGTAAACGAGGCACAGTGTCATGGAGAGTTCACAAACAAACATTTGTTGAAAGGTGAAGCGGTACTAGATCTGACTGCAGCTGCATCACAAACCGTGAGTAAATGATTTAATAATGCTTTGTCTGGAAATGTTTATTTTGATTACGTTGTCAAAACACTCATGCCGTGAGGGGACATGCAATAGTGAGTGGGTGTTGATAGTGTTTCCTATGCAGTGACGTTAGCCAATCATAACAGTGGCCAATTACTGAGAAGCCTTAAAGGACCCGCCCCTTAAAACAGGTCGCTTTAGAGAGAGGTTCAGAATGATGGTTGAAAATAATCATTTTTTTGAAATATTGGTTTTCTTTTTTGTGTGTGTGTGTGCGTAAAAAAAAAGTTATTAACATAAGTAAACCTCAAGGAACATATTAAAATAATAATTTTAAAAAAACATGTCATGACCCCTTTAAAGAACATATAGAACTTTAAAGTCGCTTTAGTATTTTTTTCAGACCTTCACAGAACTGAGGGCTGTTTCATAAAACAAGTTTACCAAACAAACCAGGCTTATTTGAGTTAGTCTTATTTTGAACTAAATCAGCTGACAATAAGTCAGACTAACTGAAATAAACCTGGCTTATTGGTAAACCTGTTTTATGAAACAGGCCCCATGTCCCCATTCACTTTCATTGTATGGAAAAGAGCAGCGTGAACATTGTACCAAACATCTCCTGTCGTGTTCCACATAAAAAAGTTTTCAAAAAAAACATCAAAAGGTAAGGGGCGAATAAACGATGACAGAAAACAGTAATTCATTTTTGAGTGTGCTGTGCCTTTAAAACCAAGCTTTCCCACACTGACACACAAGTTACCACTCAAGCTCCTTTGAATTCAAAGCATAGTTGAGACATGACACTGCACATGTTTATACAGTAAATGCATCGCAGTCTCTTCTAAAGGTGTGGTGTTCATTTCTGACACTATTTCCAGATATCATTTACATTTAGTAGATCCAAAGCAACTTACAAATGAGGACAATGGAAGCAATCAAAATCAACAAAAGAGCAATGATATGCAAGTGCTATAGCAATTCTCAGTAAGCTTATATTAGTGTAAAAATCAACATTAGGTAACTATATCATCACACATGTTCCTGCACTTGTACTCAACAAGAAAGTTTGACTGAAAAGCATGCTTTCCTTAAAGTGAGAGTGCGGTTGTAAAGGTAAGGCTGAAAAAAATACACATAAAAAGACTTTAAGCTAAAAAAAAAAATCATTGCAATCCTGTTTTCCAAGTCTAGGCCTTAAGCTGGTCAGCTGACAGATGCATCAGGCTGAAAGTTCATAACCTGAAGGCTCGACATTCCTCTCAAGTTCATCCAGCCCAAATGGACTTCAAAACAGCTTCTTTTAAAATTTCAGACACGTGCATGTATAGCCTTGAATATCAAGACCCAGGAAAGCATGTGATGTGAGTTTAAAAGATTGATATTTATACATCAGTTAAGTCTACACAACGTTTTGGATGGCCAAATGAATGCCAGACGCGCCAAAAGGCGTCCAATCAAACGCAAATCATACCTCTCGAAGACGATCCGCACCGCGAAGATCCCCAAGGCCAGCGGCAGCGCGGAGAGCAAGTGGCCGGCTTTCGGGTACTCCACCCCGGGCGCTGGGTCGGCCAGATCCGCCCAAGTGACATTGTGCGGAAGCCAGAAGCGCTCGTTCCAGAACCAGGCTGAGAGCGCAGCCATGTTTGGAGGAAAACTAGAGATTCAGAGAGAGAAGAGGACGTAAAGAAAGAAAATATGCGGGTGGCAAACGATTCACCGCCCCCTTTCTCCCTCTCCCTCTCTCTCTCTCTCTCTCTTCCTCTAGTGTGTGTGTGGATGAGTGTGGACGTGTTGAAGGTGTTTCCACTCCCGATGAGGCTGTTACATGAGGAAGTGTGCGCACTACGTAGACCTCAAAACATGTTACGACACAAAATGCTCGTTAATAATACATATTACATATGGTAGAGATATATATTGCTCTGGTGTAGAGTTTCAGGATACTGTTGTTCATGTATTTTGACAGAAACTTGTAAGCGGTAGTAGTGATGTTCCGAATCAGATCTTAGATTCGAATTGATTCTTTTTCATGATTTGGGCAAAGTGTTTCTGAAACACTAAACTGTTAAGCTTAACATATCACCAATTAGCAATTTTGATCGAAAACGTAGTTATAAGCAGCAGTGTTTAACGAAATGATTCATTTAAATAAATCATGAATCGATTCATTTAGCGAGCCGTGCGAACGAAGCGATTCGCTAGAATGAATCATACCTGTCATCGCAGGCACGACAACTTCACCGCTTGATATATAGCGCCCTGTTGTGGACAAACTATGAACAACAATAGTAACAATATTCATTTCAAACGCTTAAATATGTCGACTTACCAGCTGGAAATTAATTTATGAATTTAAAATAAAGATCAAGCACATATAATATATATATATATATATATATATATATATATATATATATATATATATATATATATATATATTTGTGTCTACAATGGATCTTAAATAACAATTTAGGAACCTCATTTTCTTTAAGTTTATATAGGAAACCGTGTCACAAAATCAGTGGTACTACGCAACCAGTGCATCCGAACTAAAACACGGAATAAGTTTGTTTTTCAAAAAGTCTTATTTATTCATCTTTCTCTTTGAAAAAATACATAGGGTTACTGGAATTAAATGCTTCTATAGACATATAATAAAAATGACAATAGGCCTATTACTAAACCTTACCTAAAATTAAAGTAAAAAACAACAAAACAATTCAATTCAAAGTATTAATAACAATAACAACTATAATAGTATATTAATGATACCAAAATATCTCTGGTACATTCAATCAATCTTTTCAACTGAAAAAAAAAAATTCTTAAAGATCAATTACAACATTTCAAGTTTGTTTTAAATTCATCACAGACTATAACATTTATTCACATTCCTTTATTCCCTAAAATATTCCTTTAGTGTCCCGGTGCAAAAGTGAAAGATCAATTTTCAGCTCTAACCACCATAAAGTGCAGTAAACTGTAAAACTATTGTGCTATAAACTAGTGCACTTATGATTTTGATAGTAAATGAAAATAATTTGATAGAAAATACCAGTTTGCAGTATCAAGCAGCATAACAGACCATTTCGTACACCTATAAATAACTGGAAGCAATGAACCGGAAGCCTCACACATTCAAGTTACATATGGCTGTGCCACTTAAAAATGGATAAAAGTGGATAAATTTGTGAAATGAGTGCTGAATACTGAACTGAGTGTTTCTATTTTCATAGTAAATGCAAAACGTGTTGCAAAATTTAAACAAGAAGGCTGAATGCTACAAGTAGATTATCTGTAATATAAACAAAGCAAAAAAATATCTTTCACCAAAGAAGCTGATGATAAGCACCACCTATTGGTTACATGAAGACGCACAAAGTCTCTTTGCAAAAGCTTCACTCCAAAAACATCAAACCTACACTAGATCTGGTAAGTATGAAACAGCTGAAGGCAAACCTCCACCACAAGCCCTTAACTAACCCACAACCAGTAGAACAAAGGCACTTCTTATAATAACTATAATTTGTCACTTTTTATAAAGATAAATAAATAAAACCTCTAGTTTATCAAATCTGTAAAACATAATTTTATACATACAGATGATCATATTACTAATATTATCAATGCTTCCTGTAACGGATGATTTAATATTTCTATAAAAGGAAACTAAGTATTCTATGATAAATCAATGTGACCTGCAACAGATTTCATCAAGTTGCAGCTCAAAAACACAGGCCATTAAGGACTTAGAGAAGTAGAAATACACTATATTGCCAAAAGTATTGGGTCGCCCCCTTCTAATGAACAGGTTTGACTACTTTAGTAATTTCCATGAGTATAAATCTTAATGTTTAAGGATATAATGATATTCTAGGAAACTGTGTGCTTCTAATATTATAGCAACAGTTCGGACAGGACCCTTTTCTATTCTAACATGACAATGTCTCTGTGTATAAGACAAGGTTCAAAAAGAAAATGATTGATTGAGTCAGTGTGGAAGAACTTGACTGGTCTGCAAGGGGGTGGGGGGTGGGGGGTGGGGGGGTTGTCCTAATACTTTTGACAATATAGTGTATATTTTTGCCAAGTCACTTCAATGGGAATAAAGCTGCAGTATCTTCACATTGATCCTTTTGGGATTCTCTTTGATCATGTAGCCTTGGTCTTTTTTCATCTGTAAGAAAACAACAAATCACAGAATGTAAAGAGTGAGAAATGAACAGCATCATTTACAGTTACAGAAAGTAAAAAAAAAAAAAAATCTACACATCTGTCATCTATCATTGAAAAAGATACCATCTGAAATGTTTCTTTCCCATCAGGGTGATTTTTGAAGTGCAATAAAACAGATCTAAATGTGATGAAAAGTCAGAGTTTTCTACAAAGATACACTACAGTGGTGTGGCATCTTACCGTTTTCTATGACTTCATACAGAACACTTTGCGTGATTTTCTCGTCTGCCTTCTGCTTTGATTGTCTGTAGCGACAGATAAAATAGCAAGAAACTGCAGCTATAAGCAGAATAACAGCAATACTTATTCCTGCTTTGGCTGCTAACGAATCTGAAACAAAAGAAAGAATGTCATTAGTGTGAGTGAATGCGTCAGATTGATCTAGAAGTAACACTGAGATAACAGCAGGGATGAGAGACTCCATGTGAATCTGATTCATTTAGTTTCATACAGTGATACCAAAAGTAATGGTGCTTTAGTTTCAAAAAGTCAAAGTAAAAAAATATAAAGATGTGACAATACCATCTTTCTTTACAGTATATTTCACTGTAAGAATGCTTTTCCTTCCATATGGTTAAATGACTCTCACCAGTGACAGTAACACTGAAGCTCTTAATGCTGCTGATACTGAAGCTGCCGCTGCTGCTGTTGATCTGTAGTTTATAATCTCCAGAGTCTGTGGTTCTGGTGTTTGTGATGATCAGAGATCCAAACAGATCCACCTTCAGTCTGTCACTGAATCTCTCTTCACACTGAACATCTTTACAGGTCTTACTTTGATCTGCAGTGATTTCAGCGATGAGAGTGTCACTGAAATACCACATCAGCAAATTATTGGGGGTTTTTTCTTCAGGGGTGTCTAAAGTGACAGATTCTCCCTCCTTCACAGACTTTCTCTTCATTTCAGCATCAACTTCTGAAACACAAACCAACAGCTGGAGGATCTTTCTGAGGAAGAAACTCTAACAGGAACAAACTATAAAAAATTATTTAGCATATTCATTTCCTGGATTTTAAGAAAATCAGCTATTATTATTATTATTATTATTATTAACTGCAAAAGTGCAAAATATAAAATGAATAGTGCTTAAAAGATGTGTATCTTTATTCTTACAGACTCAGAAATTTCAATTCTGCTGGATTAAAAATGTACTGATTCAAACATGTATTAAATGTATAATGTACAGTTTGTATTACTACACAAGAAATACATTACAGTGTATTACTACAGGGGAACAAAAATTACTGCATTATAATTTCACCAAACACTTTGTGAATAATCTTGTGATTATAATATGAGAATATGACATTAACATTGACATTATTTTAGGTTTCTTTGCTGTCAGTCTGTAGAGCAACATTTATCAACATTCTGTGCTTATAAACACATTTGCTTACTGTACATCAAATGTTCTGCATTTTGCAATTCCGTAAACTAATGTAATAAATGTAAGAAATGTAATGATGAGAAACTGACCAGAAAGAAACTAAATCTAAAACTAATGGCTCACCAGTGGATGCAAATGAGCTTAAAATCATTGTTCTGGTAGCAACTCTGAATGTCCGTATTATAATAAACATATTCACTATATGCTTTGAACACATATTAATTTTTAAAAATCTGTTAATGACTCACCATGGACAACAACATCAAAACTATCTCCAATGGAGTTTCTGCTGCTGAAGATCTTTAGATGATAAACTCCAGCATCTGAGGTGTTGATGTTTGTGATCGTAAGATCACCAGTCTGATGATCCAGCTTCAGTCTGTCTCTGAATCTCTCAGTACCTTTGTTACACCGAACATCTGTACAGATATGACTCAGATTGAGTTGAGCGATGAGTGTGTCAGTAAAATACCATTTAACTCTGTCTCGTTGTTTTATTGTAATATTAGTGTGAAGAGTGACTGAATCTCCCTTCATCACAAACACTGACACTCTGGGAACATCAGATGCACCTGGAGAAGAAATGAACAGCTAATTATAAATCTCTTTTTAGATAGAAGGACAAAGAAAAATAAATAAGTACAATATTCCATATACATTTCACAGACCCTCAGACACCTGATCAAAGGGATGGAAAAATAACAATGTAATTTTCCAGCAATCTACGACTTGAATAATACCATTTCAAAATATTTCTTTCATATATATCAATTCAGTTTTTCATCTATTTGTAGGACCCGCGCATGTCAGTAGTAGGCTACAGCTATTTTAGAGATATTCGAAACTATTTTTTCATAACTATATTTGACAAATTTCATTCAGCACAGGCTGGTCTGAGCCGGTTCTTCACGTAGATATGTATATATCTATGGTTCTTTAGTAGTTAAATACGTCTAAATCTATTTAATCATTGTGTTTTTTGTTTTTTATCGTAGACAGGAAGGTGAATTGTAAGCGTCTTACCGTGCACGAAGAATGCAAACACTGCGAACAAACTAACGATACACTTATTTGTCAGACTGGAAGCCGCCATGGATGGAACCTTTCATATTTCCGGGATTCTCGGGAAGTCGTCATAACTTGGATTTTGCGAGAACTTTTTTTCTTTTCTTTTTTTCTCAAGATCTCAAGTTCTTTCACACAAAAACTGAAGCTCATCAGTAACTAGGCATATATAAAAGGTTGCGAAAATGGCAAAAGTATACAAAAGGAAAAGATTATTACCAGGGGTTTCCATGAACATTATTGTTTTTAGCTTTTACAAACATAAGATTATAATTCTGTCAGAAATAATAAAAAATTAAACTATCTTTTCTGAACACTTGTGAAGAAAGAATATCCCAAAAACAAAGAAATGTAGCCTACCATAAAATAAGATGGGCAAGTTTGTCATTTTGTTAAAAATATAACAATA
>JAFVLL020012065.1:74823-91804 GCA_021397915.2 Tor tambroides | reverse complement strand
CTTTAAAGTTGTCCAAATGAAGTTCTTAGCAATGCATATTACTAATCAAAAATTATGTTTTGATATATTTATGATAGGAAATTTACAAAATATCTTCATGGAACATGATCTTGATTTTTGGCATGAAAGGAAAATGAATCATTTTGACCCATACAATGTATTGCTGGCTATTGCTACAAATACACCCGTGCTACTTATGACTGGTTTTGTGGTCCAGGGTCACAAATATTTGTAATTTTCCAGTGAGCTAAAACCTGCCTAAATTTCAACATTATAACCACCCACTCAGTCAGTCATGAACTGAAGAGGTCTGCAGTTTTGATGCAGGCCAGATGTTCATGTGGGAGGTAAAACACAGTTTTGCCTTTTCTTGGGTTAATTAGCATGTCAACAGAAACAGAGCCTGAGTCCACCTATCATTTCATCTGATTGTCAAAATCAATAGCTAAAGTCAATACTGATGAAAATTACAGCTTTGGTACACATCATAAATGTCAAAAGCAATTAACAAATCTAAACATTGACTGAGGCAACTACTGAAAACAACTAAACAAAGGCACTAAAAAGAACAGTGATGCCTATTACCTATTAATACCAAAGTTAACAAAAGTAATAGCAGTTTGTTGAAATTTTAAGTAAATGTATCTAAAGTAATTGTGAGATATCACTTAATAAATACTTTGGAAAAGTTTCAGTTATGACTAAAATTGCATATATATATATATATATATATATATAAAAATATTTGGAGGCTCATTAAAATACCAAAGTAATACTTATGTGATATTTCAACAGAAAGATACATAATTGATATGCTTATTTATATTTACAGTAGTTATTTTTTATTTTTTTTTAAAGAAAACGTGGAATATAACCATGATTCTGAGAAAACAAATAACATTTTGAACAGATATTTCTCTTACCTCCTTATATCACCAGATGATCTTCTCTTTTTGGATTTGGTCTCTTTTTAACTTAATGCCTTATCCTCCGACTGATGCAAACAAGATATTAAGCTCCAAGCTTCTGATCCGTGCTCTTTATATCTAAAAGATTATAATATCAATGAAAAATCACTGTCATAAAGGAAAACACGCCTTTGCCATTAATAATTGAACATAATGACTGCAGCAGTGGATGTCTGGTCAGTGCTCTGGCTGGTCTTAAGTGGAGATGTTCAAAGACAGTGGGCAGTGGGAGACACCCAGACTGACAGTAAACTTTTAAAGCAGGAAGATCAGCTCCTGTCAGAGGATCTCTAAACAAAGAAGAGTGTAATTACAAACCATCCTAATGAGACCAGACCCCCTCCTTTCTGGTCCTACACAGGCCTGTCCCCCACACACAAGCACACCCACCACCCTCTCCTTCACTCCCAGTCATTGTGCAGACTGACCATGACTGTGCAATATGTGACCCTGGACCACAAAACCTTAAGTAGCACGGGTATATTAGTAGCAATAGCCAACAATACATTGTATGGGTCAAAAGTATCCATTTTTCTTTTATGCGAAAAATCATTAGGATATTAATTAAAGATCATGTTCCATGAAGATATTTTGTAAATTTCCTACTATAAATATATCAAAACTTAATTTTTGATTAGTAATATGCCTTGCTAAGAACTTCATTTGGACAACTTTAAAGGCGATTTTCTCAATATTTCGATTTTTTGCACCCTCAGATTCCAGATTTTCAAATAGTTGTAGGCTATCTCAGCCAAATATTGTCCTATCCTAACAAACCATATATCAGTGAAAGCTTATATATTCAGCTTTTAGGTGATGTTACATCCTCTACCCACACATCTAATTCTTGAAGCTAAAATAAGATGATGTTTACAAGAAAAGTGTGATAACTAAACAACTAGGAATAAAGAAAAACCTTAACAAGGAAGAGAAAGAAAGCCGACAATACTTTAATGATTTACAAAGGTTCTAACTCACATCGAATTCTGAATCAGATCATAGAGTAATTAAAGGGGTCATATGATGTTGCTAAAAAGAACATTATTTTGTGTATTTGGTGTAATGCAATGTGTTTATGTGGTTTAAAGTTCAAAAAACACATTATTTTCCACATACTGTACATTATTGTTGCTCCTCTAAGCCCCGCCTTTCTGAAACGCGTCGATTTTTACAAAGCTCATCGTTCTGAGAAGCGAGGTGTGCTCTGATTGGCCAGCTATCCAGTGCGTTGTGATTGGCCAAATACCTCAAGCGTGAGACGGAAATGTTACGCCCCTCACTGTATTGTGATGGCGTTTCACGGCGCGACCACACAAAAACAATAAAACCCATTATAAACGAGGCATTTATTGCATCCAGTGGGGACATAATTACTGATTATAATGACTTATACTGTCTTTTTACGTAAACATTACCATGTCTGCATTTGGGATCGGAGAAACGACAAACAACAAGCACTACTCTACACTGCTCAAAACTCGTGTTTGAATCGTCAGTGGCAGAAATGTACTTACAGGCTGTGAAGCGCCAGACTGTCCTTGCAAATTTGGAATTCAATTGCCCCACTTTATAGAAACAGCCTTTGTGGCAACATTGTAGCTTCCAAGTTCAGGAAATAGTCCTCTGTAAAATGTGCTGCACACACTCGAATATTTGCGTTGTACTGTTCTGGAACAGTGTTGTAAATACAACTTAACCACTGATTTCTAGTTGTGTCCTCTTTTGGAAGCCCAAACAAAGTAGTTTCGCTTTCACAATGAAACAGCGTCTCCAGGACATGGTGCCGGCGGCAGCAACAATACTACAGCGAGAATAAAATCCTGCCTTCTTTCATTGCGTATACATTTGGGCGGTGTTATGAAAATCTCCCCACATCGTGACGTAGACATGTGGGGGCGTGTTTGAACGAGCTGTTTTAGGGGGGCATGGTCGAGTCTTTGATAAAGAATATCCCTTTGGTTTTGAGACTTTAGTCTTTGCAACTTCACGGATCTTATCTATGCATAAACAGCTTGTAACACTCCAAAGAGAAAGGAAAACTTGAAATCGCATCATATGACCCCTTTAAATGAGAATGAATGAGAGTAATCAGAGTTCAGCAGTGGATATTTTCTTTAAATAGGATTTTAAGGCTAGTGGGACATTCAAAACTTAATCTAAAGTTTAAAACCTGCCTAGAATGTGTATGTGCTGAATTAAACCTACCAATGCAGCTACATGTAGTAATTCATCCCATCCAAAAGACGGCGCGTGTAAAATCAAACATCCAATCGTGTGCGTGTCGTGTTTCTGCGCATGCGCAACCACGCCACATGGTTAGCAGCAGGGATTTCAAGATGGATGCTGGTTGACTAGACATGTGAGATATTTTAGCTCAGATATAGTAGTGTTAAAATCATATCAAGTGAAGTTCAGCTTTGCGCTCTCAGCTTGCATCAGTTGTACTGTCCTTTAAAAAAATGGGGAAAACAAAGGTACGTGTTTAACTTGCATCCAGAGTTAAGTGCGGTCTATGAAGTAGTCCGTCTGTATTTATCTTTGTAAAATCTATTAACTTCGTTATTTGGAATGAGATTCGGTGATGTATATGTATATATATATATATATATATGTGTGTGTGTGTGTGTGTAACGTTTGGCAAAATAATGTATAAGATCTTTTCAGCTTGAACAGTTAAGACGATACAAATTGAAGGTAAAATAATTCGATAAGCTACTTTTCTGTTTTTGTCTCATAGACTAAGAACCAGAAGAAAGCCCGCGAGGCCGCCAGTCGTGTGGCCGAGGAGACTTACTCCACTGTGCCGCACACCTTCGTGTTTCACCGCGGACAGATCGGCAGGAACGTCGCTCAGCTCGTGGCAGACATGAGACGAGTCATGGAGCCCTTTACTGCCAGATCTCTGAAGGTGCTCCTCACGACTGCAGCTGCTGCTGCTCAGCTCTGCTGTCAAGTCCTGTGTTTACACACTAACACTGTTGTCTTGGTTTGCAGGTGCGGAAGAATAACGCCTTGAAAGATTTTGTTGCAGTGGCAGGACCATTAGGAATCACGCACTTCTCAATATTTACCAAAACAGAAAATACTATAAACATGGTGAGTGTATTTGTATAATGTAAAACGGATGGGGTGGTTCCTGGATGCTTATTGGTCAATACAATAGTAACAGCTACATTGATTCTTTCACTGTTGTATATTTAGTGTTCTGTGTTTTTTAGGAACTATACTGAAGTGTGATAGTTCACCCAAAAATGAAAATTCTGTAGTTTATTCACTCTCAAGTTATTCTAAACCTGTATGAGATTCCCTCATCTGTTGAACACAAAAGAAGATATTTTGAAGAATGTTGGTAACAAAACAGCTGACTGTTGCCATTGATGTTGGAATGGCTACCTTCAACTGTTTGGTTACCAACATTCATTAAAATGTCTTTGTGTGTGTTCAACAGAGAAAAGAAACTCATACAGGTTTGGAACAAGGGAAGGGTGAGTAAATAACAGAATTTTTATTTATGTGTGAGCTGTCACTTTAAAGGCGGCATGAAATGAACAACAAACCTGTCTGTTTGAATGCTTTTTTTTTTTTTTTTTTTTTTTTTGGCATAGTTGCAATTTTTTTACCTTATTTTTAATCAATGTTAACTCAATCTTCCGATGAAAATGACAGTCTTCTCTCTGAAATATGCCAGGCTTCTTCACTTAAATTTATCCCCTCTTAGTCAACTGCAAGCTCAAGCAAGTTAACACATGCCTCTACCTAATCAGCTAATCGATGCACAGAACCAAGTCCCTGCCAAGCATTTTTTTTTTTTTTCATAATCTGTTTCAGTTGAATGTATGTCACAATCAGTGTTGTGCAAGTTACTTCCAAACTGTAATACATTATAGATTACTTATTACTGTTATTTAAAAGTAATTCCTTACATTACAATATTACTGTTTCAGAATTGTAATGCGTTACATGACTCCTGTATTACTTTTGAGTTACTTTCACCAAAATAAGTACAGAAGTAGAACTTAACATTCTAAAATGACAAAATGTACTAGAGCCCTGCACGGGCCTCAAATTTAGGTCTTAGCCCGGCCCTGGCCCGAGACGCTGAGGCCCTAGCCCGGCCCGTCCCCGACAGCTTATCAGAATTACCGGCCTGAGCCCGTCTCAGAGATGGTGAATCCTTACTTCCCCCGGCAAGCTTTATTGCGTGTATTTGAAGCAGAACTCTTCAACTCTTGACAGTCGCGGCAGCACAGACTCATGTTGTTTCCACCAGCACAGCAATTTTTTTCCATCAATAATTGATGGATGTCTAAAATATAAAGATAAGGAGAAGCCTAAAACAGGCCCGAGGACCAGCCCGTGTCTGAACTATGATGTGAATATTGGCCCGAAGCCCGGCCCTAGGGACATAAAAAAGTCGGGAGCCCGACTTTAAATTAAAAAAAAAAAAAAATAGTGTTGTAATGCAAGAGTTACTGAACATGTACCGAGTAAAATATTACTGAAAATTGATTAGTAATGCCTTACACTACTGCGTTACAACAAAAAGTAATCCGTTACTGTAATGCATTACTTTTGTAATGCGTTACTCCCAACACTGGTCACAATACAGAAGAAAAGATGTCGCTACTGCAATTGCATCGTGAATTTAATTACATTTTGGAAACACATTTATCTAAAGCGTTTTCATCACTTCTTGCTTTCTAAGATGGGAATCAAACCCATGACCTTGGTATTTCCTAGTACCATGCTGTAATGTTTGAGCTACAGGAATGTTATTGTGTACTACCAATTAGATAAAACCGATATGGCACTCAAGACTGTGACTTTGTATTATGTAGTATGTCTTCCTACATTAAGCAGTAACGTAAATATAATCTTTATCTATTGAAGTTCATGGATTAATCATCATCTCATTCTTTTTGAGATCAAATACAATATTGCCTGAAATTACTCTCTTTCTCCACAGAGGCTTGCACGTCTTCCCAAAGGTCCAACATTATATTTCCGTGTTGCAAAGGTATATAACTGCAGTACTTTTGACCTGTCTTTGGTTTGATTTCTCATATCCGAGGGCACAAATGATGAAATTTTAGTATTTTGACTGTTGAGTGATGTCTTTTCAAAGTAAACGCACTGATGTGTCTAGTCTCGCACTGATTATATTGTGAACATTCTTGTAATTTGTTCTAAAAGTAAACTGTCTCTTTGTTCCAGTACACCCTCATCAAAGATGTAGTTTCATCTTTAAAGAAGCACAGGATGCATGAACAGCAGTTTTCCCATCATCCTTTGCTAGTGCTGAATAATTTTGGCATTGAGGGCATGCACATCAAGCTGATGGCCACCATGTTCCAGAACATGTTCCCCTCGATCAACGTACACAAGGTAATCCACTCGCTCTGAACTATGAAATGTTTCTCCACACGTGATGCAAGTATAGTCTTCTGAGATTTGTGATGTGTACAACCAGCTGATGTTGTTGTCCTCTTGGTGGTGAGAAGATATGAAGGTTCGTGCATGTTTTGATCATTTAACTCTCGTTTCTCAGCTCAACCTCAACAGCATAAAAAGATGTGTGCTGTTAAATTATGATCCTGTGTCCCAAGAGGTGGAGTTTCGTCATTAGTAAGTAGCTTGGCTTTGTTTTCTTGTCTCCAATTTAAAGGTGCATATGATGTAACTTCTAAACATGACTTTTCTATGATTGTTTTCAAAGTAAACGCACTGATGCATCTTCAAACAAATGCTATTTTGTGAGGTTTCTTACAGTATCCGCTAACCCTCTCCATGTCCTCCTGCAGTAGCTTGAAGGTGGTGCCCGTTGGCATGAGTCGAGGGGTGAAGAAGCTCATGCAGGAGAAGTTCCCCAACATGAGCAAGCTGGAGGACATCAGCGAGCTCCTCATGAAGTTAGTCTTCCACAAGTTGGAGATCATTCACAGAATTTGATGCATATGATGAAATGTATTATAATTGATGGAACAGTGATGTTCAAAGTAAACGCTCTGATGCTTCAGCTTCATACTTGTGTTTGTAATGTACGTAAGTGATTTTACAAGTCACGCTTTGCACTTTCTGCAGAGGTGTCAATCTTTCAGAGAGTGAGGCAGAGCAGGACGGAGACCACAACATCACAGAGTTACCACAGGTGTACTCGGGTCGTGGAAACATGGCCTCTCAGCAGAGTGCAGTTCGGCTGACTGAGGTGACGAAACCCATCATGCTGCGCTGTTTTTTTAAACTCAAGCTGTTGTTTAAAGGGATAGCTCACCCAAAAATGAAAATTCTGTCATTAATTACTCGCCCTCGTGTTGTTCCAAACCTATAAGACCTTCATTCATCTTAAGAACACAAATTAAGATATTTTTGATGAAATACGAGAGCTTTCTGACCCTGCATAGACAGCAACACAACTGGGCCAAGTTCAAGGCACAGAAAGATAGTAAGGAAGGACATCGTGAAATAGTCCATCAGTGGTCCTACCTTAATTTTATGAAGACACGAGAATACGTTTTTGTGTGCAGAGAAAACAAAAATAACGACTCTATTCAACAATTTCTTCTCTTCCGTGTTGGTCATGGAATTCACACGCATTCACGAGAGTAATACGACGCATGTGTGTGATGGTACTGTCGTGAACACGCATCATGGACTGACATGGAAGAAAACAAGAAATTGTTGAATAAAGTTGTTATTTTTGTTTCCTTTGTGCTGTATTCTCGTAGCTTCATAACGTTGCGGTTGAACCCCTGATGTC
This sequence comes from Tor tambroides, assembly GCA_021397915.2. NCBI lineage: Eukaryota > Metazoa > Chordata > Actinopteri > Cypriniformes > Cyprinidae > Tor > Tor tambroides. The sequence goes on along the minus strand of JAFVLL020012065.1, from coordinate 84,079 downwards.
ACATGGACTAATTTAATGATGTCCTTACTACCTTTCTGGGCCTTTAACATTTCAGTTGTTGCTGTCTATGGAGGGTCAGAAAGATGTCGCATTTCATCAGAAATATCTTAATTTGTGTTCTGAAGATGAACGAAGGTCTATGGGTTTGGAACAACATGAGGGTGAGTAATTAATAACAGAATTTTTATTTTTGGGTGAACTATCACTTTAAATATTACTGGCTGGATTCTCAGTTCACATTAGTATGTTGCTATGCTAACAGCACATGCTCAAGCACAAAAAACACATCGGATGTGTAACAGTTTGTGTCTACTGAGAAATGATGGGTGTCTGTTCTGCAACAGATTGGCCCCAGAATGACTCTGCAGCTAGTGAAGATATTAGAAGGCATGGGGGATGGAAAAGTGCTTTATCATTCCTTCAGTAAGTATAGTTTTGTGTAAAAGACCATTTAGACACCCAAACTAGTTATCATCAAGCGTATTGCTAAACTAGTCCAAAATGTGCTCTGTCTGCAGTCTCGAAAACAGAAGAAGAACTTCAGGAGATGCTGAACAGGAAGGAGGCCCGTCTAAAAGAGAAAGAAGAACGGAAGAGAAAACAAGAACAGAACATTGCCCTAAAAAAAGAAAAACGAGACCAGAACAAGTGAGTAGATCTACTGCTCTGGTGGTGATGAAGAGCTGGATGTGGTACAGGCTATTGGTTTGAAAAGCAGACCCAAAGACACACGTGTTAACCGTGGAGATCCTTTGTTTCCGCAGAAGTAAATTTTACAGCATTTGGTTACGGTGTTTTGAAATGGGTATTCTGTATTTCTGCTACATGGTTGCTGCCCATTACTTCAAAAACATCTTCTCCAGTAATTAAAATCTTTAAAACATCCCATGCTAAATAAATTGTACATTTTATTTGTATTTTGAGGTTTTGTGTTTTTTTTTTTTTTGTTGTTGTTGTTTTTCAAATTAAAAATAAATCAGAATACCATAGCAATGCACTCAAAAGGATCTTTTTAAATGTAAGTTCTATTGTATTTGTTCCAAAAATGTTTTAATTTCTTAAAGGCAAAAGAGCTTGGAGGGCATCAAGAGAAAGCGTCAGCAGGAAGGGCAGGTGTCAGATGATGAAGTTGAGGATCCTGGGAAACCGGAGGACCAGGCTCCAGCCGAGGAGTCTGAGGACGAAGCAGAGTATTACAGACAGGCTGTGGGGGAGGAACCAGATGAAGGTGTCGTGTCGTACCAAAATTATTTGTGAAATTTTACTGTTGCAGTTTGCACTGGTTCTAATTTCTTCTTTAACTCCACAGACATGTTTCCTGGTGCAAAAAGGAAGCGTGGTCCTGGAAAGCCTCCAAAACCCTTTAAAAAGAGGAAGCTGTCACCGGGGAAGGGCACTCCTCATGACAAAAAGAGCTTTAAATCATCTGACAGGGGAAATAAAGATGGCAGAAAGCGGTTTGGGGATAGAAAACCGCTAGAGGGGAGAAACAGGTTTAGGAAGAGCGAAGGAGGCAAAAAGTTTGGCCAAAAAGGGGGAAAAGGCAATAGATTTGCAGGGCAGAAAAAAGGAGATACCGGTAAGAAGTTTGGCGGACAGAAAACGTTTAGAGGACGTGCTGTTATGAAAGGACAGAAAGGTTCCGGAGGAAAAAAAGACTTTAAACACAAGAAAGGGAAAAGCTGAAGGAACTGAAAGTGAGGTTGGATGCATCTAAACTGCTTAACCACAAGATGGGACTGTTGCTTCACTGATGCGTCATGTATTATGTGACTGATGTATCATCATGCATCAATGCAAAAACATCAGCAGATCAATGCTGCTTTATGTCAGACTTGTGCCTTGTATAAATGTTCATAGATTTGGATACATTTTACCAATAAATCCTTTCAAACCATCAAGCGGCTTGTTGCAATCACCTAGACGCTTTAAATGTCACGTGTGCTTGCCTGTGTGATTTCACTCATTGGTCTGTTTTTTGAAAAAGTGCACTCCTTGCATGAGACAGGAAGTTTGGTACTATTTCATGGGTGACTGTCGGAGCATTTAGTCAAGCAGACTTACTTGGTAAGTTTTATCAACTTGTTTGGCACTTTTTAAAAATGTACAAGAGTGAGAGTTTATAAACTATTACATACAATTAAAAAAAAACATGGTTTTTGTTATGGTCATTGTGTATAAACAATGGTGGAAATAGGTATGTCAAGGTGTATTAACATAGTATAAAATATGTATTTTGAGTAAAATGTACTGTAACTGATGTGGACTTCTTGGGTTGAATACATTAAGGTATTTGTGCTTGGATCTTATTTGGTGAAATATCAGTGTTTTGTTGTTTTTATAAAATTTGTGAGTGCTTAGCGCTTAAGTTTCCAAACATGATGACAGATTGTTTTTAAAATTGCTGCAAATTCTGAAACCCATTAGCTTGTATCTTAAAATAAATAACATTATCATTAGCAAAAAAGGTAAATACATTCTTCACCTGAATATCAGCTTTGGATGTAAAATTGTTTTTTAGTGCTGAAAAGATTATAAACGACTTATTTTACAGTGTACTGGTCTAGCTATACTTACTGTTTCCAGTCATAACACTCTTAAACAATGCAGGTGTGATTTCCTACAGACAGAACTGAAAGATGGTTGTGCTCTGTAAAACCCCTGAATTATGTGACATCTGAGCAGAAGTATTTTGTAAGCTACTGTTTTTTTTAACATTGTCAGCAACTACTTAAAACTGTTTTTTAGGATGCATGGTATAAAAAAAAATAAAATAAAAACGGGTAAAGAGCTGAATCACAAACGAGGTAATTTATAAACATTAGTTAATTCATAATGGTAACTTGTACAACTTTAAATTGCAAAAATAGATGCTGTAAGAGTATTAGGCTATTCCTTGTTAGTTCACTGTAGAACCTAAAATAAAGGTTCCAAAAGGGCACCATTTTTTTTTTCTTAGTGTGAAGAACATTTTTTTTGTAACCTGAAGAACCTTCTGTGGAATAGAAAAGTTTCATGGATGTTAAAGGTTCTTCATGGAATCATGGATGCCAATAAACCTTTATTACTTATATGAGTGTCGAGTCGTATTGGCAATACTGCGCAAGTTGTGCAGTTTACCAAACCACAAAACAAAAAACTTCAACAATGAAATTACCAAATTCCAACTGTAGGTTTATATAAAAAGCTTCTCAACATCTGTAGCAGTATTACACAAGACGCTAAGATGAGAAGCCTGAGATAAGCAGCAATGCGGTTGTGGTATATTTCTTTTCTGATTGCTAAACAGTTTATGTTTCGGTGAAAAAAAGATTCAAATGTTTTCACATCATCATCTTGGATTCACAAGTTTTTTCCAAAAAATTTGATTTAAGATTGATGCTACCAACTCTTCTTTGTATTTTTCAGGGGTCAGAGAACACCAGGGACAATGAACAGCAGTTCACTCTGCAATTCTACGTTTCAAGTCGGACTCCTCCCCCCAATGTATAGCATTGAGATGTGTGTGGCTCTGGTAGGGAATATGTTTGCCCTGTGGCTCCTGGTGACCAAAGAGAGACAGAACTGGCACACCGGAGTAGTGTTCTCCTGTAATCTGGCCATCTGTGACATTCTTTATGTCCTGACCTTGCCTTTGCTCATCATTTACTATGCCAATAAGAAGGAATGGACCTTCGGAGATGCTGCATGCAAAATCGAACGCTTCCTCTTCAGCTGCAACCTCTATGGCAGCATTTTCTTCATCATGTGCATCAGCGTCAACAGATACATTGCCATAGTTTTCCCCTTCTTCACCCGGAGCTACGTGCACCCTAAACACGCAAAGATCGCAAGTGTGCTGACGTGGTTCATCGTGATCATCGCTTCATCGCCAGTCCTCAAATTTGCTGGAACCGAAGTTAAACAGACCCACACTCTTTGTGTCTCATGTCATGATGAAACCCTGAGAAACCCCCATTTTAGGTACACCCTGTTTCTTTTGGTTGTAGGGTGCATGATTCCTTTCTTAGTTACCTTTGCATCATATTTGGGTGTGATTTGGGCAGTTCTAAAAAATAAAAATATAACGTTGCTAGAGAAGAGGAAGGTGGCTCTGATGGTTGCACTGGTCTGCATCCTTTACGCCACGTCATTTGTGCCCTATCACTTTCTGCAGACGTACAACAATTATCTGAAGTCGATTTTGTTAAAGAAGTGCTGGGTATATAATTCATATCAAGTGTCAAAAGGCCTGGCCACCCTGAACATGTGCTTGCATCCGCTTCTATATATGGCTGTGTTTGACAGCATACGGACAGCTTGCTGTGGAAAGAGCTCAGATGACTAACCTTCATACATACAGTATCTTGGCCAAAACCGCACACTGTGGCTTCCTGCATATAAATTAAGTGTAGCATTTCTGATGGCTGTACTCTTTTCTTGTACGTCTGCAAACCACATACCAAATGAAAATAATTTTCTTTGTGTCGTTTTTGTGTTCAAAAGCAAACAAGAACATATCTGACAGTAAAAACTGACCATTAAAATGCTTCTACTCTAGCTGCAAAGAATACCAATTAAAGATATTTAAGAGAAGACTGGCTCAGTTTTATTTATTTAACAAAGTTCTTCTTTTTCAAAATGGTGGCTTTGAGGTACAGTGCCGTGAAAAGGTTTTTGCCCCCTTCCTGTTTTTTTTTTTTGTGTTCATGATTCAACAATAAGAAAGAGACTGGGCAAAAACTACATCCATGGGAGAGTTCCAAGGCAAAAGCCACTGCTGACCAAAAAGAACACAAAGGCTCGTTTTACATTTGCCAAAAAAATATCTTGAACATCCCAAGACTTTTGGGCAAATATTCTGTGGACTGATGAGACAAAAGTTGAACTTTTTAGAAGGTGCGTATCCCGTTACATCTGGCGTAAAACCAACACAACATTTCATAAAAAGAACATCATACCAACAGTTAAAAATGGTGGTGGTGTAATGGTCTGAGGCTGCTTTGCAGCTTCAGGACCTGGACGACTTGCCATAATTGATAGAACCATGAATTCTGCTCTCTATCAGAAAATCCTGAAGGAGAATGTCCGGCCATCAGTTTGTGACCTCAAGCTCAAGCGCACTTGGGTTATGCAGCAGGACAATGATCCCAAACACACCAGCAAGTTCACCTCTGAATGGCTCAAGAAAAACAAAATTAAGGTTTTGGAGTGGCCAAGTCAAAGTCCGGACTTAAATCCGATTGAGATGCTGTGGCATGACATTAAACAGTCCATTCATGCTTGAAAACCCTCCAATGTGGCTGAATTAAAACAATTCTGCAAAGAAGAGAAGGCCAAAATTCATCCACAGTCATGTTAAAGACTCATTGCCAGTTATCGCAAACGCTTGATTGCAGTTGTTGCTGCAAAGGGTGGCACAACCAGTTATTAGATTTAGGGAGCAATTACTTTTTCACGTAGTGCCAGGCAGGTTTGGAAAGCTTTTTTCCCTTAATAAATGAAGTCATTATTTCGAAACTGCATTTTGTATTTACTCGGGTTATCTTTGTGTAATATTAAAATTAGTTTGAAGATCTGAATCATTCAAGTGTGACAAATATGCAAAAAAAAAAATTTAAAAAAAGGAAGTGGGCAAAAACTTTTTAACACCACTGTATATCGGTCCCCAATATTATTTTAGTCATTTGTGATATAAAATATTACTTTCGTTGTACTTCACAACTGATATTTTTGAACATTGTTCAGAAGTACAATAAACCACAAGAGAGATACACTTAAAAGTTTAAGAACACAGAGGCAGAGACAAATGATCCAGAGAACTGAGACCTAGCCTAAACTTCCTAATTAAATAACGTTAGTGTCATAAAGGTGTAATGCATTACTCAAATTAAGCAAAATTTGTTTGTAGCCTAGCTAATTTCACAATAGATCTTGGTTTAAGCAGCTTTAGTGAAAATCATCCCTTAAAATCTACTGTTTTAAGCTCCTCCTCAGCCAAAACAAGTAAATATTAGTTACTAGTGTAATACTAATGTCCAATGAATAAATTATTTATTCATTTAATGAAAGCCTGTTTTAAGTTGTATTTACTTAAAGACTACATTAACTAAACTGAAAAGTTATGTTCAATACATAAGTACATTAAATAGCCCAAAAATGAACCTTTGTAACCACAGTTAAGGCCAAAACATTGCAAGAGTTATTACTGCAACAACAAAAAAAACTGTAATGTATTAACATAGATAACCTCAAAATCGCGGTTTGCAATTTGCATGCCATAGATAGAAGAAGCTGTGGTTACTTTGACATTTTGTGGGCACATATTTATGAAGACATTTTTATTTGTTCCTACGTTCTAGATGCTTTTTGAAGCCGTTCTTGAACGTACTCTGGCTTTTTAGCTTTATCTCTATCGTGTTCCGTGTCTAGAAGTCAACCCTATCACAACACTTCTCCCTCTCTTCATATCGTTTTCCTCGCTGCAGTCCTCCGCTCGCACAGAGGCGCTGTAGCGGCGCGTCCTCTCACCAAAACTAGCCCCGGGAGACCAACCTTCCTCTCGAGCCGCAAGACAACCCTAAAGATGCCGTCGATCGAATTCGACGAGTAAGTTCTTCATATGAATGAAACCATATAGTTTTATTTATGCTTACTCCAACTTAACAGGCATCTGGTATCTCGTGTTTTCCACAGCTCAAAGCCTAGCTGGGCCGATCAGGTGGAGGAAGAGGGAGATGAAGGTACGAGGCCGCAGCGCAGCCTCACGCACGTGTTTAAACGCTCATTAATTAAACTACACTTATTACATTAAGCGATGTGAGAACATACTTTAAAGTTATAAAAAATACTCTACCTATATTGAGAGTTACAGTCAGTGAGCGGGATGTCAGCCTGACAGAAAAAGGCAGCTGGTGCTTTGGCTAATGTTCTGTATTATACTATATTATTTGCTATATATATATATATATATATATATATATATATATATATATATATACACACACATATGTACTATATTATATTACTTTGTTTTATGTTATACTACATCCAGCTGTAATATATTTTTCATCGTGCTGTTATTTTACATCGTACTGTGTTGTGCAGCGTGTATGCTATTATGCTAAATTGCACCATACTGTATGTTATTAGTGACAACAGTTACAAATAGAGTAAAAAAAAATAAGGAAAAAAATAATGGTTTTTGTATTGTTGTAAAGAGTTAGGGCTGCAAATGGCACTTACAACGGGGTGCATTTTTTTTTTTTTTTTTTTTTAATTCATTAACTTCATTCATGTATTCATGTAACTTATGTGACAACAGTAAACATACTAATATTCAGTTAATGTGAGGTTATAAAAACCTTGTATAAATGATTAAATAAAATGATCAAGTAATAAAGCAAATTAAATAAAGGATAAATGCTTTTTAAAGTAGTTTGTATACGTGCATACTGTGATTGCTTAACATGCCGTATAAATTAACTATAGTTATTTATAACTGATCTATTTACGTACAATTTTCTTCAACAGGTTCACTCCCTTCACCAAAAGAGACGGTCAAAGGTAACATCAAGACTGTCACAGAATACAAGATTGATGAAGATGGCCAGAAGTGTAAGGTCAGCAGAGTTTTCCTTAATATTATATACTACTGGTCAAAAGGTTTCTGAAGAATCAGGTGCCATATTTGTCTTTTGATCCTCTATGGTCAGATTGTCAGGACGTTCAAAATTGAGACACGGAAGGCCTCCAAAGCTGTTGCCAGGAGAAAGGTAGGTCTTAATTTTCTTTAGTATATTGATTTCTTCATTAAACACATTGTTTATGGGGGATTAATTGATATTTCATCCAACAGAACTGGAAAAAATTTGGCAACTCAGAATTCGATGCGCCAGGTCCCAATGTTGCCACCACCACAGTGAGTGATGACGTCTTCATGACCTTCATCTCCAGTAAAGAGGTACAGTGATGAGAACCTGAAGTTTTTGCACTGATCCATATTAAAGAAATAGTTCACCCAGACATGAAAATTAGCTGAAAATTTACTCACCTTCAGGCCATCAGAGATTGTAGATGAGTTTTTCTTCAAGGGAACCGATATTTACCGTTACATCACTTGCTCACCGATGAATCCTCTGCAGTCAATGGGTGCCGTCAGAATGAGAGTCCAAACAGCAGTCGTGTTTGTGAAGCGAATAGCTAAATCCATCATTAAGATGTTTTTAAAATCTTGCTTCTGGCAAAAATGAGTCATCTATCCATTATATTGCTTTATCTAGTGAAAAAGTAGTCCTGTCTGAATCAGGAGAGAAATATGCATAGATCAAGCATGGTTTACAGTCCAAAACGGTTCTAAAAATTTTTTGTGGGTTTTAATGTGAGATGACAACATTATGGACTTTTTTTTTCACTAGAGGAACAGTAATTATGGATTATAGACTCGTATTTTGGTCACAAGCAATGATTTAAAGATAAAATGCCTTAATGATGGATTTCCACTTCATGAAACGTTTATTGATGGACTGTAGTCGTGTGGATTATTTGTGATGTTTTTATCAGCTGCTTGAACTCTGTTTCTGACGGCACCCATTCACTAAAATTAATTGGTGGAAAAGTGATGTAACGCTAAATTTCTCCAACTCTGTTCCAGTAAAGTTGGTGAATGTTTTCATCCATTTTTTTTTTTTTTGGTGAACTATTCTTTGAGAAAAAAAATGAATAAAACAGTTTTATCATTGTGTTGCCAAATGAGTAAGGCTGATGATACACTGGGCAACTTTGGGAAATGTTGCCGTCAACGGGCATCCAGATGAGACGCAAGGCCCATGACCGAAAATGCCAAAGCAGCATTGTTCAAAAAACGTTGCGCCGTGTATCATCAGCCTAAGCGTTTTTAAACTGTTCAGTTCTGACTTGATACTTCAGTCCTAAAAGTTTCACTTCTCTGTTGTACCGATGCCAACTTGAAGTGATTCTCCTGCTTGTTTTACAGGACTTGAATGCTCAAGACCAAGATGAAGATCCCATGAACAAGCTGAAAGGACAGAAGATTGTGTCCTGCCGTATCTGTAAAGGGGATCACTGGACCACTCGCTGTCCGTACAAGGACACACTTGGTCCTATGCAGAAGGAGCTGGCCGAGCAGCTGGGTCTGTCCACGGGAGAAAAAGAGAAGGCAGCAGGTACGAAAGCTTAATGTTGTCCTGTTAAGCATATTTGGTGAGTCAATATTTTTTTTTTTTTTTTAATCAAAATGATTTTACTTTGCTATCTA
>JAFVLL020012065.1:5283-74723 GCA_021397915.2 Tor tambroides | reverse complement strand
AACAATCTATCGATAAACACACACCTTGTTGTCCTCTGTTTCTCGTTCTGCGCCGCCGCGGTCTGTTGATTGAAAAAGAACGCACTGAAAGACGGAGAAGCCGATCGAAGTCTGACGTAATTTTTATATGAAGTTTAAAGGGGACTGAGGCGATCACGAATTCGTGTACAGTTTATGGACCTAATCGCCAAATGGCCAAGCGACGCCCATGGTTGTAAGAATTGACTTAAAGTCTACATAAACTGACTAAACTAAAAAGGTACGTAAATAGCTCAGAAAATGAACCTTTGTAACCACAGTTAATGCCAACAGTTATTACTGCAACGAAAAAAAACAATGCATTAATACAGATAACCTCAAAATCGTGATTTGCATGTCATAGAAGAAGCTTTGGTTACTTTGACATTTTTGTGGATACATATTTATACATTTTTATATGTTCCTATGTTCTACTCAGATGCTGAAGCCGTTTTGGAATGTACTCTGGCTTTTAGCTTTACCTCTATCGTGTTCCTTGTCTTGAAGTCAATACTAGCTAATTTTCCCTCTTCATATCATTTTCGGCATGTCACGGCTGACCTCACTGCAGTCCTCCGCACGCTCAGAGGGCGCTGTGGCGCGGCGGGTCTTCTCACCAACGCCAGTCCCGGGAAACGCTTCCTCTCGAGGCTAAAGACAACCCGTAAAGATGCCGTCGATCGAATTCGACGAGTAAGTTTTCCATATGAATGAAACCATATAGCTTTATTTACGCTTATTCCAACTGAACAGGCATCTAATATCTTGTGTTTTCCACAGCTCGAAGCCTAGCTGGGCCGATCAGGTGGAGGAAGAGGGAGATGAAGGTACTAGGCCGCAGCGCAGCCTCACGCATGTGAGGCTAACGCTCATTAATTAAACTACACTCATTACATTAAGTGATATGAGAGCATACGTTATAGTTATAAAAATACTCTGCCTATAGTGGAGGTTACGGTTAATGAGCGGGGTGTCAGCCTGACAGAAATAGGCAGCTGGTGCTTTGTGCTGTGGTTACTGTTTTGTATCATACTATACTATACTATACTATATTATATTATATACTATACACACATGCACTATGCTATATTACTTGTTTTATGCTATACTACACCCAGCTGTAATATATTACATATCGTGCTGTGATTCTTTGACGTATTACGCTGTACTGTGTTGTGCAATTCGTGCTATACTATATGTAAATAAAGACAACAGTTAGACAAATGGAATTTAAAAAACGGTTTTTATATTTTTTGAAAAGAATTAAGGCTGAAAATAACGTGTACACCGGGGTGCCTATGTTTTTATCAAAGATTTTGTGTAAAATAAATTTATACGAGCATATAAGGAAAATGTTTTTTAAAGGTGCTGTACTTTTTTTTTTTAAAATTTCTACTTTTCCACTATTAAAGTTTTTTTTTTTTTTTTTTACAATTAATTTGAGTATGTGATAACAGTAAACATACTAATATTTAATTTAGTCAGTTAATGTGAGGTAAAGGATTTACAAAATGATTAAATAAATAACAGTATATTAAATAACAGAGAAATGCTTTTTAAAATAGTCTTAGTTTGTATACATGCATACTGTGACTGCATGACATGCATATATAAACTAATTATAGTTATGCATTTATAACACATCTATTTACTTACAATTTTCTTCAACAGGTTCACTCCCTTCACCAAAAGAGACAGTCAAAGGTAACATCAAGACTGTCACAGAATACAAAATTGATGATGATGGCCAGAAGTGTAAGGTCAGCAGAGTTCTTCTTGATATTATATAGCACTTGTCTATAGGTTTCAGAAGAATCTGGTTTCATATTTGTCCTTTGCTCCTCTATGGTCAGATTGTCAGGACGTTCAAAATCGAGACACGGAAGGCCTCCAAAGCAGTTGCCAGGAGAAAAGTATGTCATAATTTTTCTTTAGTATATTGATATCTCCAATAAACGTATTGTTTATGGAGGATTGACTGATATTTCATCCAACAGAACTGGAAAAAATTTGGAAACTCAGAATTTGATCCGCCAGGTCCCAATGTTGCCACCACTACAGTGAGTGATGATGTCTTCATGACCTTCATCTCCAGTAAAGAGGTATGATGATGATAACCTGATGTTTTTGCACTGATCCATATTAAAGAAATAGTTCACCCAAAAATAAAAATTAGTTGAATTTACTCACCCTCAGGCCATCAAAGATTGTAGATGAGTTTGTTTCTTCATGGGAACAGATATTTAGCATTGCATCACCTGCTCACCAATGGATCCTCTGCAATGAATGGGTGCCGTCAGAATGAGAGTCCAAACAGTGAAGCGAAAAGCTGCTGTTTGTAATAAATCCATCATTAAGATGTTTTAGTTTGCTTCTAGCTAAAATACGAGCCATCTATCCATTATATTGCTTTATCCAGTGAACAAAGTAGTCCTGCCTGAATCAGGAGAGAAATATGCACAGATCAAGCACTGTTTACAATCCAAAACCATTCTAAGAAATGTTTGTGTTTTAATGTGAGATGACAACATGATGGATGTTTTTCACTAGCGGGAGAGTAATTATGGATTATAGACTCGTGTTTTGGTCAGAAGCAATGATTTAAAGATAAAATGCCTTAATGATGGATTTCCACTTTACGAAACATTTGTGTGGATTACCTGTGATGTTTTTATCAGCTGTTTGGACTCTCATTCTGACGGCACCCATTCACTAAAAAGGATTAATTGGTGATCAAGCGATGTAATGCTAAATTTCTCCAAGTCTGTTCTGAAGAAGAAACAAACACATCTAAAATTTCGAGTGAACTATTCTTTAAAGGAACAAGTTTATCATTGTGTTACCAAATGAGTAAGTGTTTTGTAAACTGTTCAGTTCTGAATTAAAAGTGTTTCATTTCCCTGTTGTACCAATGCCAACTTGAAGTGATTCTCCTGCCTGTTTTGCAGGACTTGAATGCTCAAGACCAAGATGAAGATCCCATGAACAAGCTGAAAGGACAGAAGATCGTGTCCTGCCGTATCTGTAAAGGAGATCACTGGACCACTCGCTGTCCGTACAAGGACACACTTGGTCCTATGCAGAAGGAGCTGGCAGAGCAGTTGGGTCTGTCCACGGGAGAAAAAGAGAAGGCAGCAGGTATGAAACCTTCATGTTGTCCTGTTAAGCATATTTTTAGTGTTTTTTTTTTTGTTTTGTTTTTTAAACAATTTTACTTTGATTTCTAGAGCCTGAGCCTGCCCAACCGGTCCAAAACAAGACAGGGAAGTATGTTCCCCCCAGCCTGCGGGACGGTGGTACACGCAGAGGAGAGTCCATGCAGCCTAACCGCAGAGGTGCGTGTTTGACATGCAGATCACAATCACTGATGTTCTCAATCAAGAGCCTAATGGTAATGTGGTGATACTTTCTCTGCAGCTGATGATAATGCTACAATCCGTGTGACCAACTTGTCTGAGGACACCAGGGAGACAGATCTGCAGGAGCTTTTCAGGCCTTTTGGCTCCATCTCTAGGATCTATCTGGCCAAGGACAAGAACACAGGCCAGTCTAAGGTGAGAGATGTGAAACACGACCATAAGGGATTCGTGAGCAAATGACAAATAAAGCAAAGAGAAGTTAAAGATTCATGTTGACTCATCTACTCAGTTTAAGAACTAAACAGGAACATTAGTGTGATTGTTAATCTGAAAATAAACTGATTTGCTCACATTGGTTTTAAAGTGGTCATGAACTGCTTTTGTTTTTATTTTGTACTGTTCTCTGAGGTCCACTTATAATGTTATCAAGATTTTTACATCAAAAAACAATTTAGAATAGGCTATTTTCTGTCCTATTTTTAACCCCCCTCATCAGAACGCTCTTTCAATAGGCGTGGCAGATTGTAGACTCGGAAGTAAATGCTAACCACTGCTATGATTGGCTAATAGTTGTGTGTTTGACAGCCTACATCCCTCATAGGTGAATGCTGGTGTGATGTAGGTCAAAAACGCGTAAATAACTCAATATTAATCACATAATGAAAACAGTCACGCTTGTGTTGCGACATTACGTTCGGATCCAATATAGTCGGCACAGACTGCCTTCAATCTAAGACTAACGACAAAGTTTTGAGTTCTGAAACTTATAGGATGTTTTTATAGTACAATGACCTCTCATATGTCAAAAGATCAAGGGAATTTTGGTTTCTCAGTTTATGACACCTTTAATAAAATGACAGCATGAACCATATGAGTTCTGAATGTTTTGAGAAGAATGGTGCATATAACTTCTTTCCCCCATTACTCCAGGGCTTTGCCTTCATCAGCTTCCACCGCCGTGAGGACGCTGCCAGAGCCATCGCTGGTGTGTCTGGCTTCGGATACGATCATCTCATTCTCAACGTGGAATGGGCCAAGTGAGTCCTCCTGAAACTGAGTCTAAAACCAGCAAGAGCCATGTTTTCTCTGATCTAATCATGTTTCTCTTTGTCTTTCCAGACCTTCCAACAACTGAGAGAGCTCCATAAATATTCCAGGAGGTCTAGATTTGTTCTACCAATTGTATGAGGCAGTGATCTAAATAAATGCAAATGATAAAACATCCATTTCACTCTGTGGTTTTGTTCTTTAATTAGCTTTTTTTCTAAGTACTTGCATTTAAGTATACTAGTAAAGCTGCAAGCATCTCTAAAGCTTACCAGTGTTTTACTTACAAATAATGGGGAACTAATAAAGCAATCTTGAGGAAAATGCAGATATGCCTTTGCTAAAGGTTCTTAGAAATGTGGGCCTCATTTATAATGTTGCGCAGAAAACATCCTAAATTTGATCTTTGGATCATCTCACAAATATGCATACATGTGAATCATATAATGAATGTACGCACAGAAAACGCATGTAAGCCTCTTTCAAATGTGAAATCTGTTAATCACAAATAATCTTGAACTTGCGTGCAACTAAATGGTTTCAGCTCTCTGCCTTGTAAACGACTCCTAATTAATGTCATTAATATATAAAAGATCAGTCATTGTCCAAACCCTTTAATTTAGAACAGCGAGCTGCAAGAACAGATTACATTTCCAAAAACGTGCAGTACTCTGACAAGAAAAAATGTGTACATTTGCTCAGACATTTGCTAAGCACTTCCGTTCAGTTTTTACAAATATGAGTGTTGAAGTGGATTTAAGCGCACGCACACTCTTAAGATCAAATCTGTGCATACGCACACTTTAATGAGGCCCATGGTCTGAGGTATCCTGTAGTAAACCTTATTTTGCAGAAGCAAGCTTTTTTTCTGGGAATGTGCAAGGCTTCCGATTCATTAACCGCTATAGGTAAATAACTAGAAGAATAACAAAGTGCAGGAAATGGTAGCAAACACCAATCTGCCAGTCTAAACAAAAAACTGGACATGACATTGGAAGCTTTTCACCTTTAAGTTACAAGTGGCAGTGTCCGCTCTTAGATTAAAAATAAGGTGGATAGAGGCTGGACAAACATCACTAAAAAGGCAGGACTGTGAACACTGTAGACATGTCCCCTTAATCAGATATGGTCAGATTGTCCCCCTGGTATTTGATATTCTTGATGATCCTCCACCATGCACCACTCATTAGGATAAGTTGTTTAAAAAATTTTTTAAGATGGTCTGCCTCAGCAGTATCACAATGCTTGTCAATGGCCAATCAAATAAGACAAGTTTTACTGTTCACAGAACCAGAACATTCCAGTACAGAGTCCGTTTTAACAATGAAGAGTGTTCAGGTAATAAGTAGCCAAAAATATTTTATTTGATAAGTGTTTCATGATAGAAATGTTGAATGACCAACAGTAATATCCAGTGTTGCAAACTATGACTAGTTTAAAGATGTTTTAAATTGAAAATATAAGCTACCTTTTTAGTGATTCGGGTAATTCATGAAGGACAAATTTTACCAGAAAACTTTAATATATTAGGCAAAAAAAAACATGGTTCCTACCTCACAATCGAAAAAGTTATGACTAACGCATCAAATCTCTCAAGCAGGAAACATTAGAAGCTCAAACAAACTGTTTATAATTGGCATGTTCATTATAATTTTTTGAAAAGCAGTCGATTTCACAATGTAATTTGAACACTGAAAATGGGCAGTGTGTTATACGATCTACATTAACATCTCAATCAACATACTCAGGATATTAAACTTAAGAACTCATTTAAGTGCTTCAAAAACAATTCACACATTCTCCTCACCCACTTGTCTGTTAGGGTGCCAAGTTTAACTTCCTTTTCCTTACACAGTTGAGGAGTGAGCTCAAATTACAGTAATGGACAGCATGCCAAAAATTACAAATAATCTCCAAAAAAAACCTACTTAATTTTGCAACCAATCTCAGCCTCAGATCTCAAATGAGTCAGCATCACTCAGTGAACATTTCAAACTCGCAGTGTCACAACCATATAGGCAAAGAACACATTCCCTTTGGGCCCATTTAGTAGATTTCAGACATGAACATTTCAGACAAAAAAACAAAACAAAAAAAAAAAAACCCCACACTGCAACATTTGAAAACATTGAATAAGAGCTTTATTTGAAATATTACAACATATAAAAACTACATAGAATTTAATACCACTGTCTTGGAGTGGATAATTGCAAATACACGGTTAAAAATCACATTTAGAAATTGATAAAACATCACATAATGGCACTGCACAGACTGTCCATTGAAATGCCACTGAAGTGGCCGGGCTTTGGACCAGCTTATGGATAAACTGAATACCACTGTCTTGGAGTGGATAATTGCAAATACACGGTTAAAAATCACATTTAGAAATTGATAAAACATCACATAATGGCACTGCACAGACTGTCCATTGAAATGCCACTGAAGTGGCCGGGCTTTGGACCAGCTTATGGATAAACTGAATGAGTTTAATGGGCTGATGCGTCAGATGCTCCCAAACACAATGCAAATGTGCTGTGGTTTATGGACATGGATTTTAGTTGCAAACCTCCATCTTCTCCTGCTTCACAGGCTCTGAGAAGGAAGTGAAACAAAAGATTAAACTTTCTCGCTATTAGAATGGAGGGAGGGAGAGAACTAATAGTTAAAAGAGTGACCTGTAGCATTCTCCTTCATCTTCTCCTGCACACATTTCTTGATTTCCAGGCCGATGGCTTTGGAGAGGGGTGGAGGCACAGCATTACCAACCTGAGAAACACAAGGACATGGATTAGTGATGTTTTTATTTTTCCTCCAAAAAATGAGAAACTCATTTTAGCACAGACATCATACCTGTCGGTGTTTGTCTAAGATGTTGCCGAAAAAGCGGTAGGTGTCTGGGAAGCCCTGGGAGCGTGCACATTCCCTGACACTCACCACTCGGTGCTGCTCAGGGTGGAGGACACGTCCCTGTAAACAATTAATAGCATTAATGCAACAGGTTACAACCTTTTACCAATTAGTGTTGTTACAATTCATATAAATGACCGGATAGCATACGGCATTTTGGCAATACCTGCTTGCCCATGGGCTCAGGATTGGTAACTGTAGTGCTGAAGAAACCGTCCCATTCCAGACGGCCATACAGACCAGCCCAGTGATTGTGGCGGTTACCCGTGTGAGGCAGACACCAGGGAATCAGCGTGTTGAACTGCCTGTCTGCAGGGTCACACGGTTTTCCTAGTGCAATGAGAGAGTAACTGGTAAGTCAGGATTTCTGTTATTTGAAACACAAAGCCTAATCTTACATTGGGTATTGATGGGTAAGACCAACCTTCAGCACAGGAATAACACTCAGCACTGTGCTGCTCATGCCATTCTTTTTGTCGAGTGGGTGTAGCGAAGCTTTTGGTGTGGGTGCCATCCCAAACCACCTCAATATTGGGCAGATCCCTCCAGTCAGAGCCAGAGCCAGAGGAATGTGGCGCATAATGGAGCCGTCACTCAGGGCGCTCATGTCCTACAACACAAAGCCAACTATTTAAAGCTCCTACACTTGTGGTTTAAGGCATGGTGCCCTTTCTCTTCGCAAGACTTAATTTAACATTCAAAAGGCTGAAACTTGCTCGTCATCTAACACTTTAAATGAAACATTAAGGGTTAGATGATAAGAGCTTGTTTTAGCCTGCTGACTAACTTCCTGTAGGTCTCACAGGAAGTTTCAACAGAAAAACTAGTTTTGATTAGGGCTGCACGATAAATATTGTGCGATATTTAATGCGTATCTTGTCAGTATAGCCGGTTCCGTAATAAGCGGTAAATTCCATCACGTGGGTGATTTCACATTGAGCAGCATTTACTACACATAGCCGTTGTTCACTGACAAGCTGCGTAAAACCACGCTAATAATGAACGTGGATTTGCGCAGCTTGTCAGTGAACAACGGCTCTGTGTAGTAAATGCTGCTTGATTGTGCAGCCATAGTTTTGATACAAGTACATCTTGCATGTAAAAACAACACTGGGTTTATTAAAGTCACTGATGGGTCACATAACTTCTAAATATCAAAACACCTTCAAGGTGAAGGAACTGACCTTACAGATGTGGTCCCTGAGGATGGGCTGGTACTGAGAGCCACGAATGTGCCTCTGGAACCAGGACTGTGGCTCGCCGTTATAGGAGATCTCCAGAGCTGCGGCTCCATTACGGATCTCTGGGAGGTCAGACATTGTGTCCCGCACTGTGATAGTGCGATAAATGCCTCCGTTTCCACTGGACAAAGAGAAATTGTGTAATAAGATCAGCAGAAAAAAAGAATTCTTCAAGTGAACACCTTTGGGGTAACACCAAATGCTTACCGAGTGACATTGCTGACATATTTCTTTTCATCAACCACCACACTAAGAGAACAAGCACGTGGGGCGAACACATGCAGGGGTTCAGGGAAGCGGGGCAGCTTTTCACCTGGGGCTGCAGCCAGGATGATTGCCCTGCGTCGGGTCTGGGCCACACCATACTGCCCTGCCTGCAAAAGTCAGACATTAAAAGAGAGACAAATGAAAATGATAAAAAGAAAACTTTAAATATATACTCAGTCTTTTGCTTAGGAGTTTTAACCCTTAAAAAACCCCACCATGTTGAGATCACACAATCACTTCATTACTTAAAATAAAAATAAAAAGTCTAACTTGCCTGTAGCACACCAAAGGTGCACTGGTATCCCATGCGAACAAGACAGCGCAGCGTGAGCTTCAGGACCATGGAGCGCTTGAATGACACAAAGTTCCTCACGTTCTCCAGCAGGAACAACTTGGGTCTGTAGTAGTCACAGTAACTGAAAGGGGGGAAAGGAGAAGAGAAAAAAAAAAAAAAAAAAAAAAATACCCACACAGTGGTAAACATATCCAGCAGCATATTTCCAAACAGACAGAATAGCTTCATTTTTACAGCAAAACTCATTCTGCTAACCTCAGATACGAGACAACCAGGGAGTTCTTGAACTTTGAGTATGTGCGTGAGTTAAAGCGGTTCATTCCACTGAAGCCTTGGCAGGGCGGCCCACCGCAGAGCATCTCCACATCACCCTTCTGCGGCAGCTTCTGTCCAAGAGAGTTGGTCTTCTCTCCGGACATCACCAGCTTCAACAGGACGTTACAGTCCTCTGTGAAGACTGTGGTGCCTGGATTGTTCAACCTGAACGCCTGAGCAGCAGGATCCCACATCTCTATGGCCCAATGAGTCTCCGAGACACCTGGTGTTAGGAAAAATAGCCCTTTCTGTTCAGTGTGTTGCTTCTCTCAGCCGCTAAAGATGTAAAGCACTACTAGAGATACAGATTGCAGCAGCTGTTTTTCCTATCATACATGAATCTAAGCATTCAAATAAACCAGGTTTGTGAAAGGACACTTTTTTCATCTACATAAAGCATTATTAATCAGCACGTTAAGAGCATTTCATAACGTTATAATTGGAAAAAAAAACTTGTAAATGGCAAGGAAAGACAAAACTTTGGAATTACTAATTGTTTTCTGCTCATGATCACAGCATTTTGATTACAAACACTGGACCATTTTTGTATTTTGGTTAGTATTCATTAAAAACAGACTTCAAGAGGAAAACCCTGAATCACCACATTACCTTTTTCAGTCACAACCTTTTAAAAAAAAAAAAAAAGATTAAATTTTCTAAAATGTATTTGGTGACTATTGAGGAAATTTTTTATTTTTTTTTTTTTAAACAGAGTACTTTGCTGGGAAGGAATTATGTCTAATCTTTTAGAACTGAAAAGTCCTGCAACACTATAGGTACATAAACAGATTTGAACAGAAGCCCAACCTGCTTGATGGAAACCCTCAGACAGTCCACCACAGCCAGAGAACACATCCAGTGTGCGCAGTTTAGGGACTGTTGTCTCTTGTGGCTCCTGATCCAGCAATTCCTGTGAGGCTGCTTTACCCTTCCCTTTACCTGCAGAAAACCACAACAAACATTTTAGCTGTTTTTTTTTTTTGTCCCTGCAGGCAGTCAAGATTTAAACAATGTTGCATTTATGTCCAATTTCTATCCAATGAAACAGAAAAGCATAACTAGAAGAAACAAATTCACAATAAGTTTCCATGACTTGTCATGTCAAAGTTATAAATCAAATGGTTACCTTTCCCCTTTCCTTTCCCTTTGCCCTTATGCACTGCTGATCGGGCATGATTGGGTGGATCCTCAAAGCTCTTAGTCCTGGCATTATATGCCTAAAGAAAACACCAAAAAAAATAAAAATAAAAAGTAGCAGCTAGCCATTTAAATTGCAAATTTGTTCTAATGCTTTATTGAAAGTTTTCCAGTTCAGCTGGGGGAAGGAAGAGGAAAAAAACACCACACAGCAAACACACCATGGCTCATTGGATCAATGACACCATTTGCTCTTTAACACCCATCCCTCATCCTCACCTCTAGGAAATAAAAGCGATCAGGTCCTCTGCTCGAATAGTCCTGCACGCTTTCCACCAGGTCCTCTGCATACTCCACTTGACAGCGGCCCAGCACCTCTGCCATGTTTACAGTCACCTCTTCATCAGTCCAGTAGAGCTGGTTTATGTCAGAATGGTAGGCACCCTTTGGTCCTTTATGAGTATTTTCAGGCCTGAAACCAACAGTCAACATGAAAAGAACTCTGGTAAGGTTTATATACAGCCTTAGCGGAAACTTCAGGCTAAAGGTTGTGCTTCAAGAAACTGATATTAGCCAACAGATCTGCTTTAAGTGTCACCTGTAAAATTTATAGAGGCGCAGTTTGATCTCCATTCTGTCTGGCTTTCCATCGCTGCGCCTGCTGCAGAAGATTTCTTTGATGCGCCCAACACGGAAGGGCTCTGGAGCATCTAGGTTTGAGCCCTTGATGTAATCAGAGGACTTCCTGTAATATTCTGGGTAAAGATCTTCATCAACATCATCCTTCCTGTGAGAACGCTTCACTGGGCTTGCAACCTTCACTCTAAAAGGGAAAACGCCTTTAATAAAAACAGCTCTCAATCTCCGAATATTTTGAAGGCAGGGAAAAATAAAAGCTTACGCAAAATTAAAGGCCTCTGGGGGGAGATAGACACTGTCCCCTACTCTGTACTGCTCGCCCTTCAGGGTCGCCAAACCATAGAAGACTTTAGAGTCGCTCTCCTCATCCTTCAGGGGTTCATAGACACTAGGCACTTCCTGAGCCTCTCGTTCCTTATTCCTTACGCAGCTGGCACAGAACCTGCCATAAAACATGTTCAAATACATGCACAGAAAAACTGATCTGTAAGAAAGATAAGGTACAAAAGGGGCGCTCACTTATACTTGCGATCCTCCAATGGCGTGACCTTGGGAGGAGATTCAAAGCGAGCACATTCACCATCATATAAGAGCTGATAAAAGAAGCTTTTGCCATCATCTTCAATCACTTTAATGTCATCATCCATTCCACCCTGAAAGAATACAAATATTAAAACCTCCTGCCTGGATTGTATAGACAAATGTTTGAGACAAAATGCCGAAAAATGTTTCTGGACAAGTTTCCCCACCCCATGACTAAAACGAGATGAAGACAGGAAGGTCAATGAACTATAACTACGATTATATCAACATGCAATTTCTTTGACGATAAAAGACGAGACTAAAATGTATTCAAAAAAATAAAAACGTTACCAAAATTTTTTTATTTGTAAAAAAAAAAAAATAAAATATTGCGGACTGCTTCACATGCCTCTATGCGAGCTTTCATGTGTGCGGTTGCCCCGAAGAGTTCAAAACCCCGAATCAGAGCATCTCTGTTAAAAGGATACATTTTCTGCCCGGAGCTTTGCTTATATTTTGCAATCTGGCAACCAAGTGCACGAGCTCGCTCTTCATTGCGGAAATGCCGAAAAACAAGCTGGAGTTTAGCACTCTAAATGAAAGTGTCACTCAGCCAGTCTGTCTTCTGTCATGAGATCAACTATATTGTTTGCAACTGTGGTTGAATAAATGCACACTCAACCGCTGTTGTTTTAATAGAGAATCATAGGCTATTGCAATTTGGAATTACTATTAGGAATTTCACCATTATAATATTTGTCATTTGTTTTACCAGTTTTCATAATGTAGACAGAGAGAGTGACTAAGTCTTTGATATTAATTTATATAATAAATAGCCTATAATAAATCAGTACATTATATGAGGTAAAAAAAAACGTGTATGAGTCCACATTCTAATCACTTTGTGCTTAGTGAAAGTCCAATACCTGAAATGCAAAAGTATATTTCTCAAACGACAACAATTACGTTCATAATTGAGCAAAAATATTTTCAGTTTAATCATTATACAGCTTGATGAAAATGTGACGAAGATTTCATTGACAAACTAAAATGCTGAGACCTTTAGTTGACTAAAACTAGGATAAGGTTGACTAAATATGATAAAAACAAGGACACTTAACACGACTAAGACTACCATTGAAAATAGCTGACAAAATGAACACTAATGTAGATCAGACTTCAGCATCCGCACCTCCATGAACCAGTTTTCAGATGGAGACCTGTAGAGGACGTTGACCTTGCCATGGACAAAACTCAGCTGCATATCTTCACACTCATCCACAAGGAAGAGCTCAAGAGGGTCCGACGACTCTCCAAGAACAGTATCAGTGCCACGGCAAAACCAGTGCGCATGAAACATCTTCTCACCGTCCTCCCACAACGCCGTAATCCTGTAATCATAAGGAAAATGTAGGCTTACCAGTTTAAGGCAATAAGGTGCCAAGAACCCAGGTTTGATTCAATAAAAGGTTACCTGGCCAAGTAGAGGGGATGTGATGGGTCAGCAGGGCTGACGGACACACAATCTCCCACCTCCACAACCTCATTCTCCACACGCACCTTCATGTAGTACTCCTTTCTTCCATCAGTCTGAAAAGACAACATCAATACTTCAAGTCCTGGAAGCGGACATCCAGGTTCTCATCATAAGATAGAGATCACATACCTTGATAGGCTCGCCCACCCAGCTGATCTTATTCTTTGTCTGTTTTTTCATCTTTGCCTGAGACATCTTCTTTGTCTCCTTAAGAACTGGCAACACTTCCTCCTCATCCATATTCTCATCGTCCTCAGCTTCTTTCACTGCCAGGTTAGGACATCTGGACAAGGGACAAGACATCCATTTAGCTTTATTCTAGCAAACAAATCCAAGGCCACTGAGCTGGATAAACTGGCAGAAAATAAGCTTTTCAAAAGGTTTTCCCATCCTCGCTCCGTACGACAGGGGGCAGCATGTTGACTAAAGATGATTTGGCGCTTTATTAGTGTTAGTCACAGAACTAAACAGATATAAAAACAAACATGGACACTGAGGCACTGCACAAGCATCAGTGAAGGCAGACTGTGATGACTGACTTAAAAGCTGTCTGTTTTGGACACAAAAACGCTCATAAAAACACAAATTAAAATATGGTCGAGACTTTAGTTAGCAACACATCTGCTCTGGAAGGAGTGAAGGGAGTATCTGTCCTGTAAGAACACAGCCGCTCACTATACAAGAGTTTCAAAATCAATTGACGTCATTACAAGGCCAGCGATTACATAAATCAACATCAGGTTCAGAAAAAACAACAACAAAAAAAAACAAACAAAAAAAACACGTCAGCTGAATTTGTAGCAAAGACAAGAGGAAGAGAGTGAAGAAAGATCAGTCCCAAACAAAAGTCATGTTAAGTCACAATTCAGAAAACAGCTCTTGACCAGTAACTGACATTTAGTCTCATTTCACAACACATGGAAACAATACTCCATTTTCGCCAAGCAGAATGATTACGCAAGTATGAAGACTGCCCACAGTTTGCATACCTCCTCTTCTGACAGGCCTGTTTACTTCTGCCACTGCCTCCAAACTTGATCATATCCTTACAGGCTGAACACTTGCCACAATCTGGCGCTTGACACACCTGAAAAATAAAGATATGACGCAGATCTGGATCACATGGACATGGCAACAAAAGGCCATTTTTGGACAACCTACCTCACAGACACCACAACGGTGTCTCTTCACACCTCCTCCATCCTTATTGTTCTGGTCAATCTGATCGGAGAAAAAGGTGTCAAAGATTTGATAGACCAGTTTAGTGGTGGTGGCTTTAGTCGGGCCCTTGCTGTCCTTTTCAATCTTGGTGGGATGGCGGATGGCTTGTCTTCTGGCTGCTCTCCTGAAGAACAAAATGAATGTAGTGAGCTACAAATACACCATTTTAGACACAGACCACTAACAGTCAAGCAAAAAAAATGGAGCCATGCATGCATGTATGGATAGATAGATGGATGTCACAGGATACTGAATGGATTGACAGTCTGTCAAGACTGGGTGATGCAAATTTCTCAGTTCAAAGTCAGTTCTAAAGATCGTCCGAGCAGATCAGCTCTGTACTTTACAAAACAAGGGCATTCAGTTCCTTCAGAGGCTTCGTTTCTCTAAATGGGCAACTTGTAAATTCAAACAATGGGAGCCCAAATGAACATGTTATGCAGAGCCATGCAAGTCAGGGAGAAAGGGGGGGCCTATGGAAAATGTTCTTGTTCTCATCACCCACCCCTTTCAGCTAGTAGTAGTTTACCACCAACACAGGCTACTGCAGTTGAGTGTATGGGAAAAATAAATAAAACCAAGCCACACACTCTGCAGAAACATCAGGATTTACATACCAGTACAGCTGCCTGCTGCGTTTGGAAAGGTTAGAGGATCATTAGAAACATCCCACACGAGTGAACCTTAACATCCCAACAAACCACTGAATGATTCTACCATAGCTTCAAGAAATGGTTTGCACAAGAAGAAAATAAACGTAAACTGTACTTAAAAGCATTTATCCACTTTACTAAAAGGTAAACTGTCAAATTTAACAAGCTTTGAATTACAATGTCAGCAGAATAAACAAGTGTTCACTGTTAACTGAACTAAGATTTGATTGGTTTGTGTTAGCAAAAGTTGTGCCATTTGGTGGACTTGTGAAAACTACAGATTTTACTTCTGCATTTTTCTATCCCAGCTCAGACAGTCATATTGAGCCCAGTGCATTATGGGTGTTGAAGTTTCCCTCTCTTTTTTTTCCCCTCACCACAGCCCTTTGTTATGTAGCACTGATGTTTATTGCACAGACAGCCAACTTCTCAGGGTATCTGCAGGATTTTAAGCACAAATTTAAAACCTTTAAGACCTACACAAATAAAGTGAACACCATACGAGTGGGCTAAGGCAATGCCTATGGTAATACAACTTAAAATATTAACATTAAATAACTGTAAAAAGCATAATTTACAGTTCAGATACAGGTTCACAAAAACAACGTAAAATAAACCTCACATTTCAGGCTTTAAACCATTTAAGAAAATGGATGAATCAAAAGCATTAATCAATTAGTTATATTTTTATTACATTTATGTGTCTCAATTGAAGAGATTTTTTAAAATGCACTTCTTGTCGATCCACCAGTTCACATTTACAACTCTGCGTGTTTGCAGCATAACGGGTTGATTTTAACATTGGTCTGAACAAAAACAGAAGGGCTTACTGAAAAAGCAAATTCATTCTCTGAAAGGGGCTTTTGGAACAGCAGAAATATAGCCATTTTCCTGATAACCGCAGAACACAAAGCAACAGCACCTGACTTTGAAACGTGCAGCTCTCATTTATTTAATGAAATAAACTTTTGAAGTTTAATCGTCACAAAGCCATACCACAATTCTTGTCTTTCCATCCCCAAATTTAACATCTCTTGAAATACTTTTGTACCATTTAAGACTAAATTTGACAACTAAATTTAAGACTTCAAGGACCCACAGAAACCCTGGCTTTTATTAAAACTCCCTTTAGCTAATGGTTAATTACAACTTTAAGAAAAATGGGTCAGTACTAGAACTTCGTCATGCTTAGAACTGGACAGAAGAGATATTTGATCTTAACATGCCACAAATCATTTGTGCTTGCCAATTTGCCAAAGTCTCATTAGCATTAGATGTCCAAGTATATAGGGAGCATTAAAAACCATTAGCAGGCCCTTTGTAGATCTAAGAACAGAAACACCCATTATTAAAGCTGTACACATCTGCCACCTCTTGGTGACATTATACAAAGGATTAAGTATTATATTAAACGTTCCAGGCAATTAAATTTAAAAAAAAAAAAACAAAACAAAAAAAAAAACCCACACACGCCTAACAGCATAGGCTGTCAGGTTAGTTGAACAGGTTTAAATACGGTCTAAAAATCTGGCCACACTGTTAGGTATCAGCAGGCACCAATATATAGGTCAACCATTACTCAGCG
The DNA here is from genome assembly GCA_021397915.2 of Tor tambroides. Lineage (NCBI taxonomy): Eukaryota > Metazoa > Chordata > Actinopteri > Cypriniformes > Cyprinidae > Tor > Tor tambroides. The sequence continues at coordinate 57,977 of JAFVLL020012065.1, read as the reverse complement.
CTCACACTAAAAACATCTAGAAGACCTTCACTCAATGAAACTCACCTCTTGCCCAAAGTAACACCAGCCAGCTTGATCAAGTCTCTCATACAGGGTGTGATAATGATGGGCTGCTCGTCTGAGTCTCCAGCCTCATCATAGCTCTCCACTTGCTCCACCACAAACTGGGCATGGCGCAGCAGCGTGTCCTCAGTGAAACGGTTGAAGTTGAGACCCGCAGGTGGAACAGTAGTCTAAAGACAGGAAAGAACAGCTCAACACATCTGCCCATGGGACCAGAGACACACACTGAGACCATTTCAATCAGCTCACCTCAATTTTGTTCAGTAGATCCTCGTATGTGGCATCTTGGTTCTTCTGCAGAAATTCAACGACAATCTTGCTCATGTAGATCTTCTCCTGCATAAGAGCAAAAATGGCAGAGTACTCCTCACTGGGGTCCATTAGGATGTAGTCAGCAAAGGCTATGGAGAATTAAAAAAACAAACAAAAAAAAGAACAGGTTGTATCTCACATGCATGGACTACTCTGATTAGGATGAGATTGGGAGTTAGTTACTTTATAAAATACAAACCTGTGGTGAAGCCAATTAAAGCCTTCTCCCCACCATCAAAACCAGTGATCCACCAAGCATTAATAGGACCAAGCTTTTTGGCAGGAACCCCACCTAAAGAACACATCACAAACCATTTAAAATTGATACCAAGCCCTAAATTGGTAAAATACATTGTCAGTCTTCACTGTAAAGAAACTTGGGACATACCATCCATGCATGGGTTGTCATCATAGATGGGCTTAACAGCACAACTGAAGTACAGCTCCACATTTTTCTCAATGAGGCCAGAGTCAAACGGACACAAGTGTCCACGCTTGTCATACACACTGTGAACAGGAACACTTATGTCAAAATTTGAGGGTGGAAAAAAATATGAATACCACTCAGTATGGTGCATTTCTCTCCATTACCTGAAGTTAGTAATCTTGTGCTGGGGCAAATCTTCATAGCTTTCAAAACCATCCTCATTTGCATCAAAGAGGGACAGACGCTCATCAGTCAACATCTCAGGTTCATCCAGCTACAAGAGACAAGTCATACTCAATATTAGCATTGCAAAGGCATAAGGCAACTTTAAATTGCAAACGTGGATCAGTATAGAATTATGTTTTTCTTAAAAGGAACGAATAGTTCACCCAAAAATGTAATTTGGTGTCATTTACTCACCCTCATGTAGTTCCAAACCTGTATGATTTTTCTTCTGTTGATGGTCCCCATTGACTTCCATTGTATTTCTATCCCTACTATGGAAGTCAATGGGGACCAACAACTGTTTGGTTTTTCAAAACATCAACTTTTGCGTTCAAAAAACAAACAAACTTCGGTTTGGAATAGGGGTGGGACGGTTCAGCTTTTTCACGGTTCGGTTTGTATCACGGTGTTAGAGTCACGGTTTCGGTACGGTTCGGTATGTTTAGGGAAAAACTATACTGTCTGTGTCAAATAAAAATAAAGAAAATAATCTATTTAACTACAAGCAACAGCATAAATAAATACAATAGAGTAAAGATACAAATAAAAGTTTTTTTTTAGGTAGGTCTATAGCATTAGTTATGTACAGAAATTGAATAAAGTAATCAAATGTAATACAGCATTGCATATTTGACTATAAATTAAAGATGAATCTTTATTAAAGTTACAAAAGCGATTCAATCAAGAGCAGTGAGTGATTTCTTTGTTGCTGCTGTTTGATTAATATTAAGAAAGTGCTGTCACTTTAAGAGAATGCACTGATCCAGTGCACTGATGCTGCATGTTCAGCCAGCTATATCTGCTATAGGATACTTACCAAGACGGGCATTTTGACAATTTTTGTGTGAATTTGTCCTTTCAAACACAATATTTCAGAGAGCGCTTAATATTAGCGTGTGTTCTGAGGCGTGGGTTTGCGCGCTTCTGATGAGCGCACGCACAAATCTTCTCACTGCGCGCGCGAGCTCACGTCCTCTGGCTCTTAAATGTTTAAACTGGCAAAGCTTACATGAGTTTAGTTTAAACAGATATCAACGTGTGCTGTTCAGGTCTCACCTGTGCACGCGCTATCAGCACCCGGGTGATGACGGAATAAATGCTCATAATCCAGCATATGGCACTCGCATTGAACGAGTGAATGGTTTGTCCACTCCCCCCCCCCCAATCGCTGTTGTTGTAATGTACTGGGAAGCCAGAATTCGCATCCATCAACAGAAGCATACATTAGCCAAACCCTGTTTTTTTTTTACGTGTTACCATATTGCATATTGCAGATGCGTTGTCAGATTTAAGTTGAACCGCGGTCCTAGCGCGTGCCGAACCGTGTGTGGAGAACCGTACGTTCGGTTTTTTTCCACAAACCGTGCCACCCCTAGTTTGGAACGACAAGAGAGAGAGTAAATGACAATTTTCATTTTGGGGTAAACAATTACTTTAAATACCCAATTAAAGAGACATTGCTTGGCAGCATCCAGACAAACACTACATAACTCAAGGCACAACAAAACACTCACAGCATCATCAGGATCTCCCTGGAAGAACTTGAGGTCTGAATCATCCAGATACTGCCTGCAGTCTGGACATTTTGGTGGAGGGGTCTAAAATGCAGATTAATGAGATTCATTTGGTGCATTAAAATTCAAGCAGCAGCATAAATGGGGAATGGAATGAGCATCACCTTGGCTGTGGATACAGGCTTGATCTGGCCATTAGTAGTGCTCTCATTATCAGGCCTGAAAGAGGGAGAGGATAAGATTTAACTTCACAGATGCATTACATATGGAGAAAAGCTGGTTTAATATGACTTTAACGTGAACTCACATTTCAGCTTCTGTTTTAAGGCGCTTCTCTTCATGGACCTTGACCGGGGAAGAGAAAATTACTCCTATTAAAACATTTCCAAGGATATCTTAAAACCGTATTAAATGTCAAAACCTTACCTCCTCTGTAATATTTTCCTCAGGCTTCACTTCGGCATCACCATTTGTGGCTTCTCCATTCAGCTCATCAGACTTACGTTTTGGGCTATTGGAAGGAGGTACAACACCCATTCATAAAAAGACTAAAGATTAATAAACTCAATCAGATTTCAACAGCCCAAGCACAAAACTGTCATTTCACATCAGATTTGTACAAGAGGATAACTCTAAAAATGTTGACTTACACTCTAGAGAACATGGAAAGGATCGTTGGCTGCTTTCCAGAGTTTCGTGTGACCCTAGTACTGGCTGGAGATTCTGTGGGGGAATAAAATGTGCAAGTAATAAAGACTAAACATTCTACACCCATGTAGAGATACAGATGTTTTAAAATATGGAGGGCAATCAAAAGTTGTAAACCCCTGCAACTCACTCTTGGGCTCAGAGTCTGCTTTACTGCGACGGCCACCCTTTCCCTTCGGGGGGCTGGGAGACTTTATAGCATCGCCTTCCTCCTGAGTATCCATGGCTCCCTCCTGCTCACCTTCATCCTTATGAGACCCATTTTCAGAGAAGCCGTTTGAGTGTCCGTTCTGCTCTACTCCATCCTCCTTGACAACTCCCAGAGCTTTCTTCAGCACGGCCTTCACCTCTGACGTGTAAACCTCCTGAATAGAAAGACACTCAAGTTGAAGCACAAGTTCTCAACTGTTGTAGACGGGAGAACTGAAAGGGCAGCATAACTCACAGTGGAAAGCTCGGAGCTCTTTAACTTCTCCTCAAGGATTTTCAGCTGGTCCTGAGTATCAGTGAGCAGGAACTCCTGCAGTAACCTGAGCTCTTCCTTCACACACTCCTACACAATGAAGAAAACAAACGGTGCAGTCAAGCTACAAAAATGTTGAAGAAACTCATGCATTTGGCAAATGCTTTAAATCAAGCATTTAAGGCACACATTTACATTTTATTCAGTTCTTGCTTTCCTTGGAAATCAAATCCATTAACTTGGCGTTGCAATGTCCTACTGTTTGAGCTACAGGAAAACCTGAGCAACTATTAAGTATAATACTTTACACAAAGCTAAGGCATGTTTCTCATGATCTTAAAGACGTTTTGATATAAATGTTGGCATGAAATGAGGTTCCCAGACATAAAATGTGCCTATAAATTCTTGATATAAAAAAAAAAAAAAAAAAAAAAAGTATGTGCTGTACTAGATGTGCGGCAACTCTAAGACTACTGTTAAACTACTGAACTGTAATACATGAAGGTCAAATTTTTTTGAAATGCCCAAATGTAAAAATCAGCAATAAACTGACCATTTGATCTGAAAATAACTTTATAAGTCTGCTATGAAAAACCCTCACCTCATCCGACAAACTGTCTCCACCTTCCTCCAGCACCTGAAGCCTGGGAACATGAAGGTAAACATCTCATTAACATTGCACAGCACATCTCCACCCAACTTGGAAAAAGATCAAAATGATTCGACATGCAATAAACATTTTACAATCTTTAATATTTATGCTCCCCCTCTACATCTTCAGATGACAGTCTTAGTCTCAGAAAAGAGCGACGCTATCATGGGATTACGGAAGTAAACAAACAAACGCGCACGCATGCACAGACAGACGATATTTATTTTATTAACAACACTTCAGAGCATCTTGGCGTGAATATACTACACAAAATGCAGCAGGATTCAGTAGGTATGAGTCTAATGACTTGTGCAGTGATTGAGTAGAGGGAGACGAGAGGCGGGCAGGGTTTCACTCTGACACATCTGTATTTGGCGCCAAATGCAGTCAGACTTGACACCTGCGAGTCCGTTCGCATCAAAACAACCAGCTGCCGCCTGTTTTACCCACTACACGCGAGCTGACGGAGGGTACAGCATTTGTAGCACGGCTAAATGCTAACTAAAGTAAAAACTTAACATGTTTTACATCTCCAAACAGCACATAATACAGCGGCTGTTATGTGACGCGATTGATGTGTGTAACGAGTCGCGAGCAAAGCCCGCGAATGTGCAAACTGTGAAATGGAGTCTATCGTTATAGTTGCATTAAAGCAAATGCAGCACCGTACCGTTCCTTGACATCCTCTGGCAAAGACAATGAGGTCCTGGTAGGCATTTCAAGTTCGAGTTTGATCAAAGAGTATGACTATTTAAAAACACGATTTAAAACAACAACGAATAAAAGCGGCGATTAAGATCTGACAGTACCAACAACAGCGCTCACTGGAGGGGCTTTATGAATTGTCTCTAGCAGCTGAGAAATACGCGCGGGCCGCTTTTTCGCGCGGAAACGCGGGTGAGTTGGACGCTACCACTAATTTAAAGTACGGGGGTAGAATGTGTCAAATGAGTTATGCGTTTCTAGTTTGGTTGAAAATTATTCCTATACATTATTTTGAGTGCATCGAAAACTTATTAGTGTCATGAAATATCAACTTTAAGAGTGAAAGAATGCGAAATCTTAATTTGTTTTCAAGGACTATTTTTGTTTGCACCCCTTCTACGGCTTCAGAGACTCAACCAATATGGGATGTACCACATTTTGCTTTGCCTCAGGGGTGCAAATTCACTCCTCATTTTCGTTAACTCTTCCAAATGTAAATATTTAACATTGCCGGTGACGAATAGAAATCTGACACCGAGCCGAACAGTTCGATTGGACTATTTAAATTAAGTTTATATAGTTTGTAGATAGTATTTAGAATTAGAATGTATTTGAATTTCAGTGTTATATTACTTAAATAATAAATAATTTAAATATTTCATTAAGTATAGCCTACAAATGACCTTTGTAAAACAAACAAAAAAATAAATAAATGGGGTATGCAGCCCTTTGAAATAAAGCTACCCAAAAATCAATATGAAATAAAATTAACATTAAACTAAAGAAATAGACTAACATCAGCATTTCATGCATGTCTATTCTGATTTGAAGTGTTCAAATTTGTTTAAATGTGTTGGAATTTTTTTATTTCATATTGAACTATTCAAAAGAAAAGATAATTATTTTCACTAATAACTAATAATTAATTTTAGCATAAACCAAAATCATAACATCTACATATGTATACAAAATTAGTGCTGTTAAACAATTGCATTAAAAATAAAAGGTTTTTTTTACATAATATGTGTGTGTGTACTGTGTGTGTGTGTGTGTGTGTGTGTGTGTGTGTGCGTGTGTATTTAAGAAAAATATGTTGTTTATATAGTAAATATATATAATATAAATTGTAGGAATATAAATATATACATGTAAATACGTGTAAATATAAATATAAAATATATACTCTGTATATTTATATAAACATAATAAATATACACAGTACACACACATATTATGTAAACAAAAACTTTTATTTTAGATGATTAATTGTGATTAATCATTTGACAGCACTAATACAAATATAACATAACTTAATAAAGAAATAAAAGTTAACAAGCAAGTTATTTTAGATTATTTTATTTTGTGACCAAAAGTTGCATTATATCCAACTGCATTATATTAAAATATATTATTAACATTTTTTAAATAATTAAACAAAAAATTAAATAACATTTATTTTTAAAAAAATCTAACTTTATATTGTTTTTGAAATAAAACAAAAAATGTTACAACAAAAAGCTAATTTAGGAATGAAGATATGCTTTAATGGCATGTTTCTTTCTTTCTTTCTTTTTATTCTTTTTCCCCCTCCTCTTGGGTTATGGCATGGGGGGGACAAAACAAAGGTCATCACGGGCCCTGATTTTGGGCATCTCTGACTTAGAGTAACTACAATAGTTTGCCACAAATCATTCTCATCCTATGATCACATTCGTGTAATCTTAAATTTATCCTACAGATGGCGCAACAGACCAGTGCATTTTTTAACATATAACGTTAGAATCTTTTCTTTGTCTGACCACAAGGTGACACTCTGGTACAGCAGTTGTAGTTACTGCTATGGGTGCGCGTCTTCTCAGAATAAATGCGTTCTCACATATGCCGGGTGGAGTGGGAGTACAGAATGGTCATTAATCACAAGGACCGTACTGAAAACAACTGTATATGTTTGCAGCTGTTTCAGTATGGCTGATGTCACTTCCTGCTCACTCTTGGCCATATTCCCAGCTGTGTTGTCTCCCAGGGTGGATTGCTGTTCCCACCCAGGAATTCTGGATGTTTGACAACAACCAGGCCAGACCATCCTTAAACCCACTCAGTCAGAGTTCACAATCTTTTTTACGGTCATGCCGACCCAACCGATGTCCTCCCAGACAGCCCTTTCCCATAATGCCATTCCTATTGATCTCTCATCACACTCCCTCTTTCCTATAAAACCCTTCGGCTAAACATCTGCACTCCCACAAAACCTTGGAACTGGCACTTAATGGACTGTCAGAAATCAAGGCCAGCACTTCTAAGCAATATTGTTTGCGAACAGATTCATGTCCTAGCGAGTCGGGCCTTAACCATGTTCGTGCACGTTAGCATTTCGTTTCCCTTTTTTATTGTCTAGTCAGATTTCTGTAATATGTCGGATAAAGCTCTTGTGTTCAGATTGTTAACTCAATACTGCGTAGGACTGAAATTCAAAACAAATTACGTAGTGGCATTAATCATTTCTGTGTCACGCACACAACAACCTCTATATATATATATAGTGGTTGTTGTGTGCGTGACACACAATATATATGTATATATATATATATATATATATATATATATATATATTGTGTGTCATGCACACAACCACTATATATATATATATATATATATATATATTGTGTGTCACGCACACAACAACCACTATATATATATATATATATATATATATATATATATATATATATATATATATAATTTGGGCTTTGTATTCCCTTATTATTTAGACAGGACAGTGGAAAGATTACAGGAAAGTATTGGATAGAGAGAGGGGAGCGAGACTGGCAGAGGACCTCGAGACGAGAACCGAACTCGCTTTATATGTAGGCGCACTAACCACAAGGCTATCGGCACTGACCAAGTTACACTTTTTTTTTTTACATTTTTATTTAGACTTATTTTTTGACTTCATTATAATAGGACAGATCAGAACTGACAGGAAGTAAAATGGGAGTGAGACAGGGGCAGGATCGGGAAATGTCCTCGAGTTAGGATTCGAACTCGGGACACCCACAGTGCAATGGCATTGTAAGTCGGCGCACTGTCCACAAAGCTATTGGCCCCCGATCAAGTTACACTTTAAAGTGTATGCTAAAAGCGCACATGTAAAACTGTCAATCTAGGTATTTTCAACGACAACCTTAGAGAATGACAACAAAGCAACAATTTTTTTGTATTTAATTTCTTTTTATTAAAAAAAAGGAATGAACTAATGTGTATGTACCTGCATTAGTGTTTGGGATTGTACCGATTTAGCACAGGTAGCTTGCTACTAAAACACAAGGCTATTGCACACAAGACATTTTATACGTATACACAATACATACATACTGTACACAGATACATACATACATACATATATTTTTCATATAAAACAAACATTGTTCCACAGGGTAGGCAATGTTTTACATTGAACGGAGTGATAGGGATGCTCACACAGGCTTAAACTCTTCATGCACTAAAAAAAAGAAAGGAAGAAAAACCAACATATATTAGGCCGGTATTGGAAGAGCTGCCAAAGTGCTTTCTCTGCTGAACTAAAGCGAACAGCGGAGGAAACTAAAACATGTTGGGATCAAACGGCGAACGAGTGTGCGAGTGAAAGTGTCGGACTGATAACATTAATGTATGAGAACATTAAGGTCAGTCCATAATATTAGGAAGAAGAATAGGAAACACCAGACTTCCTGTGGTTGCAGGAAGTTTAAAGTTTCTTCAGAAGACTTATGACCTATTAAAAAACAGCATATATGCCTTCAAACGAGAGAAAGGCATGCTCAGTTTGAGTTTGCTGTCTTATCGATGGCATATTGATTTCAGTTTACTTTAAATGTCGTTAAGACTTCACAGTGAGTGCCCGTTTTTTTTGCTGCAAGCTCAATAATCAACAGGAGAACAATGACGTTCGGTAATACTGTCGATCAGCGAAAATGTTCGCTCGTAACACTTCATTCTTATATTCAGTTCCATTCGTCAAGAGGGCACAAAACGAAGCACACGCTGCCGCAGCGATGCCACGGTTTTATCATGCCAACACAACCAGCGTTTACAACTCGTATCGGGAATTCAGTAATCACATTCTGATTGCGCTTTCCTCTTAGGAAAAATTAGGAATGTTAAAGATTAAAACTAAAACAGTAAGGGACAGTGAGTTTAGATGGACAAAGAGGAGTAAAATGGACAACTGTACATAGGTTTGCCATACATATTAGTTTTTACACAGGTCAGACTTTCATGCAATACAACGAAGCGGAATAATTTTATTCTCGGTAATCAATGGCTGTTATGTATATCAAGTAATTCGATAAATACGTTAAGAGAGGTTCTGCAAGCATGCATGGTAGTTTGGCTCACATGGAGTGCATTGTCGATCCTTACATTTCAATCTGTCCACTCGAAGGACAGGATACAACTTGTGTGCGACTTCTGGAAGTTTGGTCAGCATATGAGAAACAGGCAATCCCAAGCTGCCGAGAAGTCTACAAAGTGCAACTTTGATTTTTCATGTTTTGTCAAAGAGCTTAAACGCATATTCCCATTTGAATTGGGCTTTTTTAAAATTTGCCTTAAAATGCCAAATACATGGTAAGGTCTTATTCTGTGATGGTCAGGAACTTTTGCAAGGACAGAAGCAACAAAGGACACATGGGAGTCCGGTAGCACGGTTGTGATATCTACTCTAAATGTCAGAGAGTCCAAAGACATTGATTGTGATTCTCATTTCATCCATGAGGTCTCTGAACTCTTCCGTCTTCCGTGCCTTGCCTCCAAGATAGGGTCTCCCCTTATCTTCAAACACCTGAGGAGGCGAAATCAAACACAGGTAGTACAGTCCTGCATGATGGGAATTGACTGATTTTCGTGTTTGTTGGTGCAGTGCTCCATTGAACTCGAGCTCTTGAGTGGCACCATGCAGCGGTGAGGAGGCCGGCCACAATTGAGCAGCCCCCAGCAGCAAAGCACCCTGAGGAACTCCTTCCTCATGTCCTTACTCCTCAACGTGTAGATCAGCGGGTTCAGCGCCGAATTCAGCGTGGCAAAGCCAAAGAATACGGCACCTTTGTTGAGGATAGGGCACTGTTCCATCGTACAGGAAGTGTCCAAGAGAAGGATGGTGAAGGCGGGCAACCAACAGATGATGAAGACACCCAGCACGATCGTAACAGTCTTCAGGAGAGCGTAAGCTGGAGAATTGGTGGCCTCTTGGTGGCTGGTACGCACAATAAGGTAGATGCGAACGTAAAGGATCACAATGGACAGCAAGATGACACTAAAGATGGTGACGACAAACAGGATGTAGTATCGGGAGTTGAGAGGCAGGACAGCAGAGCAATCCCGCAGGTTATTAATACAGTTCCAACCGATAATGGGAAGACCTCCCAGAAGGATGGACATCACCCAGCATGTTCCGATCAGAAGGAACATGCGGCATGTTTTGTTGGAGCCGTAAACTTTGACCTTGGTGATGGCGATGTAGCGCTCTATGGCGATGGCCAGCAGGCTGAAAACTGAGGCGGCCAGTGCGATGAAAGCAGTCCCTTCTCGTATGAACCACTGGACAGGCACCAAATGAAATGTCCTAGGGCCTGACAGGAAGATGTTTGCAATATAAGCGGAGCCAGCCAGTAGGTCAGAGAAGGCCAGGTTTCCAATGAAGAAGAACATGGCCGAGTGGAACTTCTTATTGCGAAACACGGCAATGAGCACCAGGAGGTTTTCCAAGATGATGATACTGCAGATTATGACAAATAAAATGTTCAGGGTGCTCAGGCTTTGTTTACTCTCCATGCGTTCTTTTATTTCTATCTGGCTCATGTTCTTGACAATGCGATAGTGGACCTCTATGAGGCTCTTGTTGAAGTACTGGGAGTATTTGCTCATGGTGACAGTTTGGCAAAGCCCTGCAACGGTACGGCCAGTAGTCATTCAGAGGGAAGATTGTCTGGGCTCGTCTGGGCCAGCAGGGGGACAGGAAGTGAGACGCCCAGCCCAACGTCACGTCTCAGTGGCCCAGGAAGCTCCTTGGTGTCACCTGGAAACAAACACAAAACAGAATAATTATTGGCATGCCAAAGGTAAAAATGGACCATTGACAAATCAAATTGAAATCTAAAAAGGCTGTAATTTCTGTGCCAAACAATCAGTTTGAGGGGGCTGGGCTTAACAACTGGTTTGGACAGGACTATCTGTGTGTCCAAACAATGGAGGATAGGGGAGTGTTCATTTAAAACTAGTCATTATTTTTGCAACCAAAGTTGGTCAGCCTGTGCACATGAGGTCCTGTTTCCCCCTGGTATCAAGATGTGTTTTCAGTGATCTGACTGCAAATGGTCAACCTAGTTACATTACCATTTCCACGTGGGATTAACATGCTTCTCTAATGTGTCTCCACTGACCACTTGTGTTCAGATTTCATCAACACACTCCCCTCATATTTTGTCACACTCTACATCATTTTCACAGGAGTGCTGCTCACATATTTGACTGAATGACTGAATGAGTTTTGTTACATAGCTTACAAGTTAGTGTAACACTTTAGTAAAGTTCGAGTAACACTTTAGTATAGGGACCAATTCTCACTATTAATTAGTTGCTTATTAGCATGCCTATTATTAACATATTGGCTGTTTATTAGGTCTTATAAAGCACATACTCTGCATGACCATATTCTACATTCCTAATCCTACCCAATACTTAAACTTAACAACTACCTTACTAACTATTAATAAGCAGCAAATTAGGAGTTTATTGAGGCAAAAGTCATTTGTTAATAACGAGAATTGGACCTTAAAATAAAGTGTGACCCAAGTTAGTGGGAAAGGAAGAGAATGAAAAAGATAAGAAGGGGGACCTGCGATTTCTACCATGTTTTGTGAAGTTTAAATCACTTGTTTTGTTGCACTTTCTCACAACATGTCCTAGGGTCATGTGTTAGGTGAGTGGGTGGCAAGTATGCAGTGTTTTACTATGGTCTGGGACGCATTCAGAGTGTTTACACTACACATATGTTTTTGACTACCTCCATATGTGGTTTCAGTGATCAAATGACAAAACTTTAAAGACCCTCTTTCCACCTGTATTTAGCGCTAAACACTTGTAATTGGAGCATTAAAAAACACATCTTAATACCAGGTGGAAACACAGCCTTAAAGACTTGTTTTCTCTCATGTTATGTTGCACATTATACACAATCACAGACAAAAGGTCACTCTGAGTAACTACGGCTGCTCACAGCTGCAGCTTGTTTAGAGACAGTTTGAACGGAACAAGTTTGAAAAGTGTTGCAGCATCCATGACTACTTGAGTGTGCACACTAGAATCTGGAGCCTTGTGCTGCAGACATCAACAACATGAAAGTCTAACAAGCTTCCTTCTGGTAGTGTGCGCTAGGCTTTATCTAAAGCACAAGCAGTGGTCCTGCATTGATCAGACACATGTTGGAAACCAAAAATAGCTCAAGTAGTGTTCTGGAATTTCCCTTCTGAGTAAATGCTACATGCCAGAACTGTCCTTCAGACAGCTACAATCTGTTCTTGCCCCATGAACTAAGATAAAGTGAGAGTTCACGTGACACAGTCTTCTACACCCACACGTAACTATATGCAAGACTAGATGCTTAATATTACTATTCACTGAGTCACAAAGTAATGTAACCTTACCTCAAGGGATGTGTAAAACAACGTGACATTGTAACCATCCCCTTGTTTTTTGAATGTCTATCACATTTTACAAGAATCACCCAGATCTTTGAAACTACTGACTAGAGTGTCATTTCCACCAGACCACAAAGGCTATAAACATTTCCCTAATCTAAACTCCCCTTTTAACTGCTGATGACTAAATAAACAGAGAAATTGCTGAGCATAATGTTCTAGAATGTTTGTTAAGGAATAACTGGTGACAGACTGCTGAACGCATGAAAATTAATGGACGTATTTGAGTAACAAAGTTCTGTGTTTGTGAAAAACAGAGTGTGAGCAAGCAAGCGCGATTACCTTTGTCTGCCCTGGCTCCCGACATATAGTCACAATATTCAATGTAATTACACTATTTTGGATTTTAGGCTGGACAGTTGCCCCATTCAGCTTTCTGCTGCTGAATAAATTGTGGAAGTTCGAAGTTGTCATACAAATTTGCTTTTTGGTTCTTTTGATAACACATCTTTGAAATTCTGTTCATCTGAAATAATGAGGATAAGTGACATGCAACTGTAATGCAATGAAAACTAAAACTATTTTGTAGCCACACAGTTGTGGAAAATTTAATATCCAAGATAATATTGTGTTCCCCCACCCATCAGAATAGTTCTAGACCCTTAAAGATAATATTTGTCCAAGAACTATTGGTAAAAAAAAAAGGCTCAAAATTTACATTTTCTATATGCATCTTAAATTCTTTCATGTTTTAATTCTTAATTAAAACACCTAACTTTTAATTAAATATCTTAACATGAACTTCTGGTGAAACAAGATTTCTCTTTGGTGACACATTCAATCAACAACCAATGGATAGAATAAAGTCCGCACCCTACATTTTGGCACTACTTCCATGACACCGCGACTTTAAATTACAGACATATAAATGACATTTACATTAAAAACACAAGATATAAACTTATAGGAATAGTTCACCGAAAAATGACATTTAATCATGTCGTTCCAAACCTGTATGAGTTCTTTCTTATGTTAAACACAAAAGAAGATATTCTGAAGAACCAAACAGTTGTTGTTCCCCACTGACTTCCGTAGTATGGAAAGACATACTATGGAAGTCAATGGGGACCATCAACTGTTGGATTACCAGCATTCTTCAAAATATCTTCTTTTATGTTCAACATAAAAAAGATACTCCTACAGGTTTGGAACGGCACAAGGGCAAAAAAATGATGACAAAATTTTAATTTTTGGGTGAACTATCTCTTTAAGAGATATCCAGTAGATAGTATAGCCACAATCAGATAACAGAAAAAAATGTGTTTTATTTATGGCCTAGTGGTTAGGCAAAAATGGTATATGTTGAGCCATGGCATTTTGTCACGTTCTGATCTCATCCCCTCTTAAACTCCACCTTAATTTCCTTTCTGCTTTGTACTGTCACAAATGACAAAAACCCAAAGAGTACATCTCACAGTTCTTGGAGTGAAGTCTGAGAACAACGATGTGCTTTGGTGTATACTTACATACTTTGGTGATTATCTACCTATAAGCTATAGACAAATCAAAATATTGGACTACAATATCTTTAGGCTGATGGTTACACAGAGATATGACTGAAAGATTGTGGTTGTTCTTGACAAATGAGGACCACTGCCCAAGACACACCATCAGCACAGCCGAAGCCTCAACAACGAAAGACGCAAATCCCCCGTCAGGCCAGAGTCACAGTAGAGACTATGCAACCACGTGGAATGGCATCTGGAGACAAAGGCAGGAATCTCAGACATCTGTGTGATGCACACACCTCACTTCAACATCACTGTTTGCTCCACACAGTTCAAAACCCCTCACACACATAATCACAGTTGCCGACTTATGTAAACATATCAGGAAGCGCGACTCAGTCACCTATAAGAACACAATAAGCTACAGCTGCATAGACAGTGCCACAATCCTGCTGCCAAATGCCAATAATATCCAGCAAGGCCATTTCCTTGAACAGCAGCGAAGAACAATGGCCTCCTTGTCCAGGTTGCGTTTCACTTGATACTCTCTACTGGTACACTGGTCCAAAATTACACCATGCACCAACTACCAACGCAGGCTGTCCCATTCTAACTAACATTTTTCAAACTATAAACAATCAACAGTTTATACTGTCAGACCAAAACTTAAATTACCCATCAAAATGTGCGAGCCGTCTTCTCAGAAACCGAAAGATGTGTTTCAAAACAGCTCTACATCCACGGTCCACCCACTGAAATTTCACTCTCGGAACAGGTTTGAGTGGGTAGTTTCGCTGCTGACAACTCATGTTTGTGATTTCACTGGGCCGTCTGCAAGGTCCTCGATGCAGTCTGGGCCTTGTGTTACTGTGGAGACCTTTGCTGCCTTTCATCTAAGGATTTGACAGCGCGTGAAACCTGACGGTCTGGTTTGTCGGCAGTGCCGTCTCCAGTGCCCCACTTCAACCATTACCACCGCCCGCCTTGTCCTTCAACGGGACGCCAGATCGTCCTGTCTAAATAATGAATCTTTTGTCTCTTCTTCTACAGACAAACCATATTCATCATACTGAAAGTTAAATAAGACGTAAGGCACGCAGACAAAACCGTGAATGCATCTCCAGTAGCAGGTCTCCACAGTCCAGCTGGCCAACAAGAACAGTCTTCCTGTATACAACTACACTGCTATTGGCCAAAGGAAGCGCTTGTGGTGTCAGAAGACTAACATCCTGTTCAGACTTGATAGCTGACTGGTGAAGAGCAAGACAGTTAATGTGGGAAAGGCTTGGTGGAAGCGAGAGACACAAAAGCAGAGCAGAGGAAGTTTATTCGGATTCTTACAGGTGTAATACGTGCCGCAGGAAGCGTGCTAAAGCACAGCGACAGCAAAGCTGCTCGTTTTGTGGCAAAAGTGCAACGGATATACATAGCTTGGAGAAATCGTTGTAGATTAAACTGTTGTAGTTCAGAACTGACTCATCATAAAGGTCGCTCCTACAGTTCTTATAACAAGCATATGATATGAAACCTGAACTTAGGATCCCAGTCTCGGGCAGGACCCCTCCCACTTCGCCATGACAGCTGGACAAAGGCCCCAGGTGTTGTTTGCACTTCCCAGCAATACCTGATAAGCCTCAATTAGTCAGCGGCATCTGAGCAACCGTGTTTCCCACAACGCACCTGTTACCTAACATCGGTTGAGCACCATTTGCCTCGTTCTCCAGAGAGATCTTTGAGACATCCTTGCAGGTTGCACAAACCGTCAGCAACCACACATTTGGAAAAAAAACCCAGATACAACAACAAGTAACTGACAGATGTTTCACTTCAGCTTACTATGTCTGGCACATACACCCAAAATCCTTTTTTCATGCTTGCTTCATGTGACCTATGTTACACACGCTTAAATGTCAACCCGTCTGCGGTCAGTTATAAATGGATGAGTAAAGTTCTCTTTCTGCATAATGGTTCTGTTGCGCTCTGTAAAGTGTTTCAGACACTGACACGCTACTAATTCTACATCCTGTAGTCGTCGTGATAAGTATCACCATCCACATGACCACATTTTTTTCACTTCTACCACAAATGCACCATTACACAGAGCTTATTTTTGGGGAATTTTATTATACAACAGGTTAATGCAAAACAGTGAACCACATATCATACAAACAGATTACAGAGGTAACCTTTAACAGAACAACAGTAAGGTGAATTTGCAAACTGTACACTTGAAAATGTTCTTTCGGGTTTGAATGCATTGCAGGCGCACTGTAATAGAAGTAATATCAAAATACAATCAGTTTACAGCACGTGATCATTAAACTGATTATACCTTGCCCCGGAAAGCTGTGCATTTACGTCATACATAATTGTATTGATTGGCCGGCTGGGGCTGGTTCTATAATATCAGATGTAAGAGGGTCAAAAACTGAGCACTTACAGGAGGGCAGGAGGAAACGGGGGAGGAAAATTCCATCTGTTTCGTTAAGCCAAAAGAGTCATGAGTCAAAGGTAGTCAATGCAGCGAAGGTGATACAACACAGAGAGTCCCAAGACCACAAAGCTCTATTCAACACACTCTCATTCCACCCTACTAATGATTCAGCTCTGATATGTACTTTACAGTCGCCCACTTCCACGACTGGAAAAATCTGGCTTTGCCAGTTCATAAACCAAATAGTTCTGGTAATGAATTCTGATTGGTTAACACAGTGTTCCACACATGCTCTAATCTATAATATAGTCATAGTGAAACACCAGTCTGTTATATCACTGCACAGGATTGTTATTTCTGTTGCATGCCAAAAATGTCTATAACATTTTTCAGACTAAGGATGGATGCACAATATATATTAATACCATGTTGGATATATTGGCTGGTATTGGATATTTAATTGTGCAAACTCATTTCCCCAATTTTTACATTCAGACTACCAAAGAGATAACAAATTAGGCACTTTGCTTTGCCATGCCTAACAATAACTTTTAGCTTGGACATTATTTAGATTATTAATTGTTTATATACTTTATTGCATAAACATTCAACGAAACAAATGCAGCGTTTAAGAAGTTTCATCTAAAAGGAACATCACAGGTTAAATTCAAGCCAAGCTCTATTAACAGTATCTGTGGCATACTGTTGACTACCACAGAAAATAATGCTCAGTTTGGAAAACAAACAAACAAAAAAAAACATGTACACTACTGCTCAAAGGTTTGGGGTTGGTCAGATTTTTAAACGTACTTGAAAGAAAGAAGTCTCTTATGCTCAACAGGCTGCATGTATTTGATCAAAAATAAAGTAAAAACAGTAATATTGTGACACATTGTTACAATTTAAAATAACTTGTTTGTTTCTATTTTAGATATATTTAAAAATGTAATTTATTCCTGTGATGCAAAGCTGAATTTTCAGCAGCCAGATTACCTCAGTCTTAGGTGTCACATGATCCTTCAGAAATCATTCTATGCTTCATATTTTTGTGGAAACCATGATATATATAAAGTTCAAAAGAACAGAATTTATTTGAAATATAACATTACATTTTTAAACATAAAAAAAAAATCTTGCTGACCCCCAAACGTTTGAACTGCAGTGTATATACAATGCACTTATGGATGTCTTCCATGGTTAGTGCACAGCTGTCAATGCATGCTGATGTGATTTTATAAACTGAGGTACAAGTAAAAAATTATGTAATGTGGTAATCTACAACAATGTCTACAGAGCCTAACGTGCATTTAACCAGAACATTCCTTCATAAGCCAAAGCAAATAAAACACAAATTGGTTTAAACTTCATTGTTCATTGGTAGAAAAAAAGTTTGTGGGTGAAGTGTTTATCCACAAACATAGAGAAACCACTCAGTGCAATGTCTTCAGATTGCACACTGACCCATGATACATTACCGCCGCAGCTAACTGTGCGGCATCTGACGCTGCATGTAGCCTCATTCTCACGAGTCGATACACATGTGGGCAGGCTGAAGCAAGTCTTAGAGCAAATGCGTGCCGACCAGCCTTGCGCACTGGTACCACTGCTCTGCAACAAGCCTGGGGTTCGCTCTAACTCTTTCACAGAGCGCCTCTCCATCATGACAATGCATCGATTGGCTGTGCGGAAGCGGCAACATTCCTAGAAACGAAGTGTATTTTTAAAGTTATTAACGTCAGAGTTCTCGGACAGAGAGTACTCCTGTAACACTGAGAGACAGACTGTGATGTAACAGATCGCCAAAAAACCAAAGCATTAGTATGACGTTAGTACCCAACCCTCAGTAAGCCAGTTAAATGCAATAAACGTGTCTCTTCCCTATATGAAAATTACTATGTAAGCAAGTATGTATGCTGCTAGGAAGGAAAAATGGAAACATGCAAATAAATAATAATTAATAATAAAATAAATAATTGTTCAGAAAATTCCATGAATATTTTTTTCTTGCTCTTAAAAACTGAAGTTGTCAAGAGAATGAAATAATCCTGATGGTCTAACGGTTTCTGACCAGTCTTATATTTTATATATATATATATATATATATATATATATATATATATATATGTGTGTGTGTGTGTGTGTGTGTGTGTATAAAAGACTAGTTGTAGTTACCATATAAGTTTCTTTTTAATTAATGATTTTTTTTTTTTTTTTTACTTTTCCCCCTGATACTTCCCACACACTCTCTACTACAATCATAAAAATCCTTTCTTATTCAGTTTTTTCAATAGAACACACATCACATGTTTTGTGTGTGAGCAAGTTTTGGGAAAGTTTTAGGGAGTCTAGGGAGATTTTACTCTTCTGACTCATCTGAAATCTCTCCTCAGCAGCAGACAACCTGCCTCCCTTTCAATGATTTCCACTTTTATCACCAGGACATGAATGAGCACCAGGCATTTAGATAATACAGAGAGGCTAGAGGGCAGATGTCTCAGACATCTCAGAAACAAAACAGAATAACAGCAAATAACAACATTATCTGTTTCTCATCTGTACATGCAAACATATAGACATAGTCACAACACTCCAGTATAGACGTACACAAAACTAGTATGCTCGAGATATCACTACTGTTCATCATACTGCAATTTTTACATGTTATGTTGAGAAGCAGAAGCTATAGTGAAGTTCTGGGGGAAAAAAACAGCTCTGAGATTCAACCACAGATACGACGCTGGTTTCAGCTGCAATACACAAACGTCTTTAAAATGACAAGAAAGTGGCAAAAACCTTTGAACAGCTCCCAAGTGCTCTGCTATGCAGTGAAGCAGATATGGGTGATTTGAGATGGTCTGCTATATCTCACATACATGAACTCTGAGAGGAAATCCATAGACATTTTTTGAAAAAGCATATCAAAAAAAACAAGTAAGCAACATACCAACTAATCCAAGCACACTTTTGTACAAGCTCTGATGCAACTGTACAGAGCTATAATTTCACGATCAGCAGTACCGCTAAAGCATGAAATAGCATCAGGGAATAATATTTTCTCTTCTGCTGTCATTTTTTAGATGTGTATAATGAAAGACGAGACAGGAAATGATCATAGAAGAGGAACTGTGTAATAATAAAAGCCAGACAAGAACTCTGCATTAGCATCACTGGTCAACGTGTCAGACTATGTGGCCACCCACTAGAGCCACAGAAAATAATAAGTTAGGTACGTTTTTGGTATTCTGGAGAAAATGTAAAGAATACACAAACAAAACCACTCTTAAAAAAATAAAGGTTCTTTATTGGCATCAATGGAATGGCTTAAAGGGATAGTTCACCCAAAAATGAAAATTTTGTCATCATTTACTCACCCTCATGTCGCTCCAAACCTGTATGAGTTTCTTTCATATGCTGAACATAAAAGATGATATTTTGAAGAATGCTGGTAATCAAACAGTTGATGGTCCCTATTGACTTTCATAGTAATTCTTTCTCTACTATGGAAGTCAATGGGGACCAACAACTGTTCGGTTCTTAAAAATATCTTCTTTTGTGTTCAACATACGAAAGAAACTCATTCAGGTTTGGAACGACATGAGGGTGAGTAAACGATGACAAAATTGTAATTTCTGGGTGAACTATTCCTTCAACGTCCCATTGAACAAAATGTTCTTTAGGGTGGAAAAAGGTTAATTTTTATTAAAATTAATTAGTAGATATTAAAATCCAAAATTAATTATTCTAAAATTTAAAAACCCAAATCCAAACCTGACCATAAATTCCAAACTCTTATCCAAACCAATTGGTACAATATCTTACAATTTCACTCTCACATTAAAACTATGAATTGTCATGTGTGTGCTGGATGTTCTGGTCTTTAGAGTTATTAAACCCAAAGTATACTTTTAATGCATTTGACAAATGCGCACTAGAAAGTTTCGTCACTGTCTAGTCTTTGTAGCCTACCGTTGAGGGCAATTCATAACCCCCACACAGAAGTGTTCACTAATGCGTGTGTCTATTATTGCTGCAGTCTCTATTAGTTTGCGGTATCATTCATGTTCATAGTTACGCACTGATGTTTAAATAGGGGTAAGGGGGACTTAGGGGGACTTGACTTAGTACGCCCCGCTAATTAGTTTATCACTTCAATGGACCAACTTTGCCACTGAATAACAAGCTCACATGTCTTTACTTCTCTCAATTAATTCAGCTAATTACGTCTTTGTTTTGACTTTATGTAAAGCCCAGGCTCCCTTTCATGGCCAGGAGGCAGTGGCCGAGTGCCACACAGACTGTGTTCTGCTATAGTAATCCAGCACGATTTGGAAAGTTGGGTATACGATTGTCCTCAGCCACACGGGGGAGGGGAGGAAACATGCGGGAGAGAGAGAGACAGAAAGAAAGAGAGAGAGCTGCTATTCCACTCAGCTTACATTGAGCCCCATTATTTCCTCTCAGAACATTAGTCAATATTGTGTGGCTCAAGTCTATTCTTCAACGCTCAGTCTCTTTTCCTCCCCTGCGAGGCATACATAAACAAAAGCCCATTAGAACTCATGGCTTGTGGTCTATATTTGTCATCTCTGTTTATTTGCTGATGCGTTTCTTTGCATGTGAGAGAAAGGTGACAGGAAACGAGGAGCTGTGTGAAAAGAAACCCCCAGTGTGTAGTACGTTCTGAACAGTCAGGATAGTGATGGACTAGGCGTAAATATATATTTACTATGTATATTTTATTTAGATAGATTTACTAAACACTACCGTTTAAAGGTTTACGGTCATTAAGCAACACAAGTGGTATGCTCACCAAGGCTGCATTTATTTGGTCATATAATTTGTGATATAATATTACAATTTAAAAGAACTGCTTTCTAGTAAATACATTTTAAAATGCAATTTATTCCTGTGATGCAAAGTTGAATTTTCAGCATCATTACTCCAGTCTTCAGTGTCACATTATCCTTCAGAAATCATTCTTCTATGATGATTTGGTGAACATTTATTATTTTAGTCAACATTGAAAATTAAATTAATTAAAACAGGATTATCTGACAAATAAAAAGTGCAAAAAAAAAACAATTTTTTATAATGTAACGATCAATTTAATGCATTCTTTAGAAATAAATGTATTAATTTAACTATTAATTAAACTTTAGATGATTATTGCTGTTATTATAATAACAATTATCAAATCACCTTCATTTAGCACAAATCTGATACAACTTAAAATAGAACTGTATTATTTTATACTGCATACTTTTTACTTTTTGCTTTAAGATTTTAAATCTACTAGGGTAATGGCTGAGAAGTCTTTTCACTTTTGTGATCCCGATTCAGATTCGTGACCGATTCTTTGTCGTCCCCCAACCCCCTACGGTTTAATGTCTACTGCATAGATCAAAGGAAAGGCCCACAAAAGGGTGATTAAAAAACATCAGGAAGGATTAATTTAGAACCACAGCAATGGCCTCGCAGTCTCCATTGCTCATTAGATAATGAGCTAATGCAATATTGCTTCATTATTTAATCTTCAAGAGAACCTACTGCCGGTTTAGGCATGTCTAGACATCTAGATCTCCACACATCAGCACTCATCACATGAAGACCAAGTAGGTTAAATAAAAACTACATTTTGCTGAACTATCAATGCCAACCATAAAGTAAATAAGAACCAAAGTGTCAAAATAATGAGTGGTTTAGCGCTGCAGCAGGCTACCAGTATGAAGGCAAGAATCAGTTAAATCTAAACCACAGCAGATCAAGTTTCACAAGTTCATTTTTTTCTCACACTCTTCTGCTGTTGTCCCTACATAGGAAGTATTCTTAATGAAAGGTCCTAGAACAGAAATCACGCGTGCTTTGTTCTACAGCCCTGCTCCTGTTCCCCCATAACGCAAACCCCACCCATGCTCATATTCTTCTGCTTTATTATGGGATGTGTGTGTGTGTGTCCCATGTGTGCGCGCTCATGTTCTAGACAGACGAAACACTGTCAGATCTTCGTGACAACATTGTACCATTGTGCAAATGTGACCCGCATGTGCTTCCCATATGCGTCAGTTGTGTATGGGACAGTCGAGGGGGTGATGATGTACCGTATGTGCTTGTCGGTGGGTGGGTGCGTTTGGGGGTTGAAAGTGTGAAAAAAGAGGGGGAGACTCCACAAAGGAAACAGGCACCCACACAGGTGAACAAAGCAGTCTTGATTGCCTTTTGTGATACGATGCTGTATTATGGTCTGCTACCTTTCATCCAACAATGATGGAAGGGATAAGAAACAGGGTGGGGGAGAACTGGCCAGTCTGCCTAAACTATAACTCAGAGAGACTCCATATTCGTGTTTCTGGGTGTGTTTAGATTTAAATATGCTTTGTATTAAATGACGATAAACAGAAGTATTGGCTTTGTCTCAAAAATGCACAATGATCTTCCATCTCTCCCAGACCCTCCTGACATATTAGCGCACGTCCCTTTGGGACGATAAAAACTGCACTGCCTCACAGACTGTCTGTCGTCGTAAAAATGAAAGTTTTACTTCCTCTCCTATAGTCTTTGACTAAAGACTCAATGGTATACTTTGCTCGGTGTCATTTTTGAGCTGTTCTAAATGCAACTTCAATTATTATAAGATAATATAACATCAAATATAAAAATAATAATACATAAAATTATAATACATTTTATATATTTTATACTATGTAAAATGAAGATGCATGATTATAATGGGTAAAAAGATGCATTCCAGCATAACTCACCCATTCAATATTTAAACGTTAAGAATTAATTACAGAATACAGAATTATTTTTTAAAAGGTTTTTTTTCATTAGTTTTATTATGTATTCTAAAGACTTAATTATCATGACAGACATTGTTTAAAAAAGAAAGAAAGAAAGAAAAATAAAATTGTACAGCAATATTGGCAATATTCTCTGTAATGCTGCTTTGGCAAGATAGAAATAGGCTACATTTTGACTTTATTTTTAAATGTTTAAAATTGAAAAAAAATACTCAAATAGTTGGTGGATATACAGTGCCAACTACAATGCAAAGGAACTATTTTCAAGATTTATTTATTTTTTTTGCTTTTATCTCAGAGACAATATAAAATCCTATTTTGCAAACAACACATTGTCTTTATAATATCATGCTTACTATTTTACAGAGTATGCATGCCTTTAAAGCTTCCATCCAGGGATCATCATATTTTCAGGTCCTTCCTTGGTATCAAAAAGCATGAAACACTCAACACTAGACCATCCTATTTTGCATTTATATTAACACTACCAAGCAGTTAAAAAATGTTTTGTTTTGGACATACCTTCATTTATCATGTCTTTGGAGCAGGACTGCCAATGGCGCCCTCAAAAACATCTGGTGAATGTTGCCCTTTGTCATTTCATTGCCCATAGGGTGTGGTTTAGTTATCGATCCAAAGCAGATCAAATTCAACAAGCTAATCGGTGCTGGATATGTTACAGGGGGAAGTCAGAAATCATATCATGTGGGCCTTTAACTGTATTACCGGCACAGAAAGCCGTAAATCTAATATATGACATTGTCTGAATATGTGATCCTGGACCACAAAACCAGTCTTAAGTGTCAATTTTTCGAAATTGAGATTTATACATCACTGGAAAGCTGAATAAATAAGCTTTCCATTGATGTTTGGTTTGTTAGGATCGGACAATGTTTGGCCAAGATACAACTATTTGAAAATCTGGAATCTGAGGGTGCAAAAAAATCAAAATATTGAGAAAATCGCCTTTAAAGCTGTCTAAATGAAGTTCTTAGCACTGCATATTACTAATCAAAAATGAAGTTTTGATATATTTACGGTAAGAAATTTACTAAATATCTTCATGGAACATCATGGATCTTTACTTAATATCCTAATGATTTTTGGCATAAAAGAAAAATCGATAATTTTGACCCATACAATGTATTGTTGGCTATTGCTACAAATATACCCGTGCTACTTAAGAGTGGTTTTGTGGTCCAGGGTCACATGTTTTTCTACAATATTGAGTTTCAGGGTCCAAGTTTTGACATGTCTGCGTATTTTTGTTTTGTTTCGCATCACCACACATTAGTCTTACCAAGCGACCCATGGGTTCGCTGCGGGTCATTTCAGAAGACATTCGTAAAAACCCCTCTTCTCATCGTCGAGGGAGACGAGACTAGACCAGACTTACCGATCACAGGAGGAGAAGTGAGAGACCATCCCCCCGCAAAAAAACGACTTTTAGTCTAAATGCTTACCGCAAGTTATGCAAGAACGTCAACCGTTTCATTTAATTTCAGTAAAAAAGCGAGATGAAGTTGTGTAACATCTGTTTCAACAAATGATTGCACAAAAAAAAAAAAAAAAAAAAAAAAAAGCGAATGCAACAACATCAGAGAGCACAGATCCAGGCCATTCTCATGCTAAAAGTCCCCATGTGGGCAGGATCCATGTCTTTCTGCTTCTCATGGACATTCATGACTTTGCGTTAGCATGAGGATGGGCCTGATCCTATCACAAATGCCATGACTGAAAGAACAGGTTTGATAGGCAAAGCCCCCCTCCACAGTTTAATCTGCAGAGCTCTAGTGAGCAATCCGGCTCTTCATTCCAACAGGGCTTCCTCGGTGGGCTTCTTCCAGATGCACAAACAAAGGCAGTCAGAGTAACAATACGCTGTCTATCACGAGGGGGAGGGTGTGCGGGACTGGCATGCCGTTATCACTTTCAGTACCTGCTGGAAACTTAATGCAGCTGGACATACTGATGCCCAGTAGACATTTGGAAACCACACTGTGACCACATCACTACATATCCAGCACTTTATGGAGTACTTCAAACCACAAATCATTCAGAAATATTTTACGGCTCACTAACACGAAAATGATCTCCAAACCTCTTCGTGGCCAGTAAAATGGTTAACATTATCATAGCACAAGAGAGAGACAGATTTACCGAGGAAACGCTGCTGCAAGCTTTCTTTAATCTTGAAAGCCGCAATGTCATCAACACTTGGGTTCTCACTTTGTTTTGCTTGACCGAGTCTCCACACGGTACCAAAGTTACCTCAAAAATGAAACGTCTGTAACGATTTACTCATCCTCATGTCATTCCAAGAAATGCAAAAGAAGATATTTTGTGAAATGTCTCAGAGGCTTTTTGTCCATACAGTAGAAGTCAATGATCACCAATGCTGTCTGGTTCCCATCGTTCTTTAAAATATCTTCTTTTGTGTTCAGCAGACATGAGGGTGAATAAATAATCACAGAATTTTTATTTTTGAGTGATTTTTTTTAATTAACACGCATAATCTCAACAATATGCAAAATTAACATGTCGTTTACATAAATGTCTCATGAATTTGGATGATTTCATGCTCTCGGCAGCCAGTAATTCACTGCACAAAAACACACTGTGGTTGACACAAACCATGACTGTCCTCTTTGCAAGTTAACCAGAACTCATTCTAGAGTAGATCGCAATGTTTTATTTTACAAACTGGTGTAAAGTTTGAATAGATGCACAGTCTTTGACGTTGATAACAAAAGGTTTTTTTAAAAATCCAATTATTTTGCTATTCTAACTATGCACAAATATATGATTAGTTGCATTTTATTATTTGAGTCTGCATTTTTTTTTTTCTATAGTCTGCAACACTTTCGGGAACTGATCTGTGACCCATTTTTAGGTTATGAACCAATGAAACATTTTAAATACAACATATCACCCAAAATACACCTTTCTGTTGCTGATCTGAAGATCTGTGTACACCTGCATCAACATTAAGCCGGATTTGCCGTTCTATTGTATATGGCAGATTTATATCAGTCAGGTGATGGTTTGCAAAATTAAACCCATAAATAGTGATTTTGCACAGATGCAAGACAAGAATAGAAAGAGAGATCTTTAGAAGTTCTTCCATGACTCAAAACGCTATCTGTCCTAAAATGGACAAAGTCTTTCCCCCAACTGAAACGCTGCTCAGTAAATATTTAGAAAGTTTCCCCTGAGCCTTGTCTGCATGTGTCTGTGTGCGACAGACAGATTGGGCCAAGTGACTGTGGTGTATACAATATAAATTTATGTCATTGTGTTTGTGATTGTCTCAACATTAAATATGTACGCTACTGTACAGTTGCATCAAACATACAGTCTAAACGACTCCGAGTTTATGCTGCGGAGAAGGTTAGCAGCACAAGCAACGGCAACACATTGCTGCGACACTCCCAGTTCTTGGCACAAATACTGCGAGCTCCATATTGCCGGCTGTGAGTTGTAACTTGCTCAGCAGCAGCCTCCAAAACAGAAGGCGTTTATTTTGTCCCAGCTGCCACACCCAGCAAAAGCGTTTTTCGGCTGAGGAAAGATGGCATGCTGCCTTATAACAGCGCAAGCCCTAAAGCACTGGAAACCCCGGCCTCTATTAATATCACCAAAGATGGTTTATTATTGATTGGTCTGATTGGGAAAAAAAAAAAAAAAATGCTGGTTGACCAGACATGCATTGATTCCTGAGCGTCATTCTTCCCTGAACAATAAAACATATTGGTTTGCCAATGACGACTGTTCCAGTACAAATATCTTTTGTTCTTAAAGAGATAGTACACCCAAAAAAAACTCATTTTCTTAACTGCCTGTTGTTTCAAACAAGGTGATTATCCTAGCCTCTCTTTTCAAAATAATGAAAATGAATGAGAACCATCAAGCTTCAAAACAAGCTCCATAAAAGACATAATTGTACATAGTTGCACTCTTAAAAATGTAACACCCTATTGTCTATGGTATCGCCACAAAAACACCATTTTGGAGCCTTTATTTTTAAGAGCGTATTGAATGAAAATCTTGACCTTATCTCACCAATTTGTGAACAAATCATTTTGTTAGACGTTAGATATTTTCAATCTGTTCACAAAATCCGAATGAGTCATTCATGAATTTAATTGAATGAGTTCTCAATTTCACAGGCTTGAAAGTTCTCGTTCACTTCCATTATATGGGCAAAGAGCGACCAGAACCTTCTTCAAAAATACACTTTATGTTTTCCACACAGCTAATACAGGTTTGGAACAACATGAGCATGAGTAAGTGATTTCATTGTTGGGTGGACTATTGTTTTAAAAGCTCTGTCTGACATGAAGGATTCAGTCTTCCTCAGTGAAGTCTCTCTCAGGATGTGCTGCAGAGCCTGCTGCCAAAAAGCTAAACGCAAGAGTCCTTGAGGGATCGCTCCGCCCACACTGTGACCTGGCCCCACCCTTAACCCCTCATGTGACCAAGCCCAAAAATCCCACAATTCCAGTTCCCACTACCGCCTGCAACATTTATTTATCTTTCTGTATGCTTAGATAGCGTTTATTTATTCACATTTTATTTATCTTCGCCTCTCATGCACAATCCCTTCACATTGAAGTCTGAACACTCATACAGTATGCAACCTGTGGGCATGCAGAGCCAAGTCATGGGTAACGAATCTCATTCTGAAACATGCGTTTCTGGCACAGAGTTGAACTTAAGGTCAGGAGAAAGCACCATCAGGTAACAATCAGACAGTCGACATGCAACCTCACTAGCTATGGCGAATACATTGTCATAATGAATAGTACCACTCATCTCTGAAGGTGAAGCCTTTGCTGCTTCATTAAAGTTTGAAATTAATTCTGAAAGAAAACTATGAGCAGCTCAGACTGAGACAATGAGTCATAGTTATGCCTACACTGAATCCGTGCCCGCAGAACTCCGTGGAAAGCTCAGCAGACTTCCACAGAATTACATTTACATTTATGCATTTAGCAGACGCTTTTATCCAAAGCGACTTACATTGCATTCAAGTTACAGTTTTTTACATTTTATCAGCTCTCAGCTCTTGCTTCCCCTGGGAATCGAACCCATGACCTTGGCGTTGCTAGCGCCACGCTCTACTATTTGAGCTACAGGAAAGCTTACATTAGAATACACATTCATTTACAAAGCTCTTCACATGTTTGGGCTAATTTGATAATGCTTTCTGCTACCAGCTAACAATCTTCATCATGCTTAAACGCATTCCACAGAGTCCCATAGATTTCCTGCAAAGTACAAAAATAAAGTACAAAAAAAGTCCAGGATATTCCATGTTGGCCACTCTTAAAGATAAAGGGTCTAAAAAGGTTTTCACAAAAATTGAACCATTTTTGGTTCCCCAAAGAACTTTTCAGCAAACACCGAATCATTCGTTTTTTTCTTGGTGTGAAGAACATTTTAAAATTCTAAAGAAACTTTCTCCACTGTAAAGAACCTTTTGTGGAATGGAAAGATTCCATGGATGTTAAAGGTTCTTCATGGAACCATCAATGCCTCTTATTTTTAAGAGTGAAGTGTCCATTCGAGGCACAGTGGGTAATATTAAATAAAAACCACAGCTGAATCTTCTCTCACGTAGACATGGACTGAGAGTGTGAACGTGAA
Source organism: Tor tambroides (assembly GCA_021397915.2). Classification (NCBI taxonomy): domain Eukaryota; kingdom Metazoa; phylum Chordata; class Actinopteri; order Cypriniformes; family Cyprinidae; genus Tor; species Tor tambroides. The sequence goes on along the minus strand of JAFVLL020012065.1, from coordinate 28,823 downwards.
TGAAGAATGCCGGTGGTGGTCAGCGGAGACAGCGTGGCTGGTTTTGTTCTGGTTTAATGAAGCATGGCATCACATGATGCCAACGTGGACTACACGCTGCCCATATCAGCTCTGTCTACAGATCGGATCCCAGCGTGATGAAAATCTGCCGTTTTACTATACCCCACCATCACCCGAATAGACCTCACCAAATAGAAACTCTGCTCTCTCTGCATCCATCAATAGATCCAACACCTGATATTCCTGCTCATCTTAATTTTCCCACTTTAGTAATGCTGTTTCCATCCAATAACTGGTTAGTTCTCCATTAAAAAGCATGCAGAAATTCCCATGTGCAACTGCAGAGCACTCAGTCACAGAACAGACAAGATAATGCAATCATTCCATTTAGAGCTTTTAGAAGACCACGCACACATTTCACATCCACACTTGAGGATGATGGATGGACAGCTCTCAATGTGATAATCAGTGTTTCCTCTTACATATCAGCTTATCTTGCAGAGGGAGGAATTGTGTACTACAAAAGCAGATTACAAAACATCTCAACCCCATCCTCTTTTCTTGTCCTAGAGAGAATGTACAATCAGAATGTACAGACAGTACCTCAGAGAGGTGCTGTTAGTGAATGATGATGGTATTTTGGACTAATGGGACAGATGTATTTCATAACTTGACCTATATTCAGAAGCCAGCGCAACGGCTTTTCAATATAGCCTTGCATTCCATGGGAGACAAAAATCAGTATATACAATAGAGCTGACCTACATCTCTACAATTGTCTGGTTTCATTATAAAACACAGTCAACACAAAAACCTTAAAGGGCTAGTCTACCCAAAAGTGGAAATTCTGTCATCCTGTACCCGTCCGGACAAAATCAGCATGCTTTTTTATCCTTCTGTTTAGTACTAAAAAAAAAAAAAAAAAAAAAGACACCACACAGTTATTTTTACAATCAAGCTTCATTGAAAACGCAACCGGTTCTCGTATGTCTTGGAACTGATCGTTATGCAGGTCTGAATGTGTGCAAGCATGAATGATATTTGAGATCAAACAAAGATTTTCAAAAATAACTAGGAAAATGAAAACTCTTATCAAGAAACAGGTTTCAGACCTGTATGACTTTCCTTCTTGCGTGGAACACAAAAGATGATGTAAGGCAGAACAACCAGGCCTCAGATACAAAAAAAAAAAAAACACAATGAAAGTGGCACAAGCTTTTGTGTTTCGCAGATGAAAGCAAGTCATAGGGGTTGCTCAACAACTTGAGGATGAGTAAATGATGACAGAATTTACATTTGTGGGTAAACTGTCCCTTTAAAGCTCAGTCCCCACGAAGTGATATCTTAAGTAGGTTTTAAGTAAAAATCCCCTACACATTTTGTTCCAAGAAACACAAGACAAATGTCAGACTAGTAAATGATGACAGAATTGTAATTTTTGTGTGGGCTATCCCTTTAAGAGATAGACACCAGTCTCAGAGCACTTTGTCCAGCAGCATAATGCCATAATAGAGTCTTTTGTCTTATTAATACAACCTTTAAGAACAATGCCATCCTCCTTACAGTGAAGGATGGACAAATCCTCGCGCTCTCCACAGCTGGTTTTGCAACGGCTACGAATGTCGCAAAGCTCCCTGCGTGCTATGAGCTCAGCAAGAACCCGTCCCTGCTGCAATATTCACATGAAGTCCAGAAAGTCTGGCTGATGCAGGTCAATGTTTAACGGCACGCATGTTACACATTACATCGGTGGGCAAACATTTGCGGGCTACTTTCTTATAAGGCATGCATGTCACACTTTATATTTAACTGAGACTAGTGGAATATGCATGTGTCGAAAGCTTTGATTAGATTATCTCGCAGAGTTCAGATAAGTACATGCGAGAAAGATCAATGACTGAGCTGACGGTGATAGAAACGTGTCTCTGTTGACAAATAAACATCACAAGTTGCTGTTGAAGTGTGAGTTTAGAGAAGGGCTCACACATCTGTCTTAAACGTTTGCTTAAGGGTGGTCATTAAAATACACAGCTCTATCGCGCTGGTATGAAAATGAATGAAGACAGAGTTACTGTAACAGGAAGGGACATTTGACTTCAGTTAGAGATATCGTTGTTTTAGTGCTGGGAAACTTACCCCATGTGCGATGCCTGGCAGAGAGAAGAAGCGTGTACGGATGTTTTTAATCTTCATTTACAAAGTACACGAGATTCCGTAATTCTTGATTCCGCTTGATCGAGTCTTGAAAGATCCGTTGGGAGAGCCAAAAATAACTGATATTATAAAAGTCAAAACTTTCCCGGAGTCACTGCTGCGTGTAATCTAATCATTAACTCTGCCATGGTTAAAATAAACCTCAGAAGGCAAGAAAAATACTCTACGTTTGCGTTAACGTCTTTAGGACGCGTCAGGTACGGCTGTATTTTCCGTTTAATTCAAAAATACACGCGTAATTCCACGCTCTGTTCGACTGAACAACAACCTCACGGTCTGTGCGCTACGACGTAATACACGCACTCTTACTCACTCACGCGCGCACGCACAGCAACTCCACACAGCATGAAGAGCGCAGGATGCCCGGGTAACGCGTTTCACACCCCTAATTTGCCTGTTCGCGAAAATACATGCATCACAAAAACATATATAACCGCAGACGCTCGCAAAAAGATGTTTTCACCACTCGATTAAAATGTTTAGGATCAAAAAGGCACATTTGTGGTAGTATTTTAGTTTTTCCCTCTCCCCAGGGCAGAAATGAGGTCCAGATGTTTTTTTTTTTTTGATCTTTTTTTGGTTCCACCTCCTCACTTCCTCTCAGCTCTCAGTTGTTGAGAGTTGTTAGTCTTAGTTTTTCCTCTTTTTCTTTTTCACTGGATTATATTGGCTTTTTATTGTGGCAAAGCCAGCATTTTTACACAAAGAGTTTAAATGGTTTAATTATATGGAGTGATCTGGTGGTTAAGTATCAAGAGACTTATTGATTGGATTGTTATCTGTTTGGGTATGTCCATTGTCAATTACACTTGGCCACATAAATGCAAAACATAAATCTAGCCGACTTTTCCCCACACCATACTCGCACAATTAGTTTCCACAATGATGCAAATTTCAAGTGCTGATATGGCGGTTGACATCTGATGATGTTCCTCATCCCTTATTCCTCGCTTGCTTGCGGTTTTGCGGGACTTCCAAACTTCCGTATGCTGATGTTTGGGAGGAGTGAAGTTTATGTATGTGGCCTGAAGAACCAGATGCATTTGCATTTGGCAAAGTCGTGTCTTGAGAATGTGTTTGGGCGGGCATTTACACTTGGTTTCTTATGGCATTATCTATGTTGCCTTTTGGCTTAAATAAGCCAACTTGAGGAAGTCAGAACATGTTCTTCCTTTAAATTTGTGTATTTGTTTTGTAAAAATCGGCCTACTAGTCATCCGGCAACATCCCAGTGCTTCCTAAACCTGGCTTTTATGACTTATGCCTTCATCTGCAAACTTTGTACACTCAACACGAAATCATCTTGCTTCTGTGACCTACTACACTAATGTCAAGATTGCGTGTGGTCAGGCACAAGTTATTCATCTTGTTTGACATCTGCTTACACATGTGTAAACCACCTTCGCTGAGTCACTAGAATCTGTTTAACGGTTTATTATCATTCTTCTTTTTTCAACGTCATTGATGTATGCATTGATATCTGCCAGTATCATGGCTTTTTTTTTTTTGTCTTGATGAACACGTTTTGCCTCAGGTGTGTGCCGTTTGGTCTAGGCTTGTTTGTCATTGGGGCTATGTTGTATCGTGTTCACGCAGGGAGGGCAGGTATGAATCATAAGAGATTTAGTTCATTGAACACTGCATTTAAATGTGCTTTCTGGTGTCAAGAGCCTGTTAATACAAGACAGTCTCATCTTAATAAGGACCATGTGCTTCATTTCATCCTGTTGTGAAGATAAGCCCCTCAAGCATGTATGGAAATCAGTGAGTCATCGAGAATAATAACACATCCACCTCAAAGTGATACCTGTTTCAGTTTAAGCAGCAATGAGTGAGGTGATTTCATCGTTGTAAATAGTGAAATAATGTGCACATGCGTGAACGAAATTCATTGTCAGACAGTATGGATTCAGAAGTTTTAAAGCCACACTGATTGATGTGTCTCAGAAAAGTCCAGGCGACTCTAGTTTGAACTCCACATTTCTGTCAGCTCGGAGGAGGGGTCAGGAACCCTGACCTCACTTCCTGTGGCGACTTCACAAGCCATGCATTGTGTGTGAGAATGTGACAGGGCTCCTGGGACTCCTCCACATCTGGCAGCTGTTTTGACCTCCCTCATCCCTTTCCACCACCAGGAAGATCTATGTATGTTCCTGGTATACTCACCTCAGGAACTCCCCCAAAATAACCCCACAGGCTTGAACTTCATTTCCATGCCGTTACGTACCTCACACATGCTCAGTTAAGCTCTGACACATCGTATTTGGTCTGCCACAACCATCAGGTTTACCCAGAGTTCCGGTTTTGATGTGGTTTATGCCAACGTCTTCTGCGAGTGCCTCACCCTTCAGAGGACAGACGTTGGCGGTCATTATGAGTTCCTCTTAATAAAGGAGAACAAGTATGTTATTCACAATCATTTTCATTGGTGTTTTCCCATCAATACTTCAGGAGTTATTTGGAGTAGTCAAACACTTTTTATTTCGGCTTTTGAGAAATACCACATTTGTCTCAGAGTCTTTCTCACGGGGGCTTGACACGCATGTGCTCTCGTTAGGTGCTTGGAGAGGATGCTGCTAATTTTAGATGGTGTCTTATGTTGAAAAAGTCACTAGCTTCCTGTTTTACATTTGAATATGAGAGGCTTATATCCTCTGTCATTGTGAAATAAAAGATTGTTTAGAACATAATAATTCCATATATTTTTAAAATCTAACTTAATAGTTTTTTTTGCGTAAACCTAACTATGCAACTCTTTCATGTTAGAATGTACAATATATTTTCTACAGGGGTTTCAAACTTTTTAATGCAAACTACCCCTAAATACGATGATCTCCTTGGCAAGGGACCTCTTCCTAAAATATGAAGCTGTAATAATAATAATAAAAGCTATATATTTATGTATAAAAGCATTTATACTAAGAAAATATTAAGTGTGATCAGACAACATTTCGCTTCCAAAATTAAATAACTGGCTTTTACATTAAGCAGATTGTCAAGATTAGCACATAGACATATGGATGTATTTTCACAAACAAACAAACAAAAAATAAATATCTGGCACATTTTTTATCCCATTATACTCAATTCTGATTGGTCATTCACTGCATTCTTTTGTATAAAGGCCATTACACTTTATAAATGACCACTGTGCAAACTAAATAGCTTTGCTGTGTTAGTTTCGAGTCTCTTAAAGCATTGTGCAGTTTTTCCACATTATAAAATAATGCCAACTCAAATCAATATTTCAAGTCAGTTTATGTATTTATATTGTAAGCAGGAAGTGAACAGTGTACAGTCAGTTGGTAATTATCGCAAAATGCACCCTGACAGGGTGATCAAGACCTTGATGCAAAGTGGATCATCTATAATGATCAGCTGCATTGACCTATATCTTATATCCGTATTGCGGTATCACTTGTCACTTTAAACAGAACTTAAACAGAATATTTAGTACATATATGTTCAGAAGAAACATAATCCAGGTATGAAATACAGAACTGTGCTCACATTCATTTCCTCTCCGTAATAGAGAGGGAACACCTCCAGCATTGGCGGATTGGCATACCCTTCCTCTTTTTCCATCTTCAAAACAGACTTTTTATATTTTTAGAACATCTGTAGATTCTCTTTTCTGTCATGTGCTCTGTAGTCCTGTGATCCAGTGAGTCTGATGTCTTGTGATGAGTCTACAGTCAATGTGGCACTCATTGATTTGTTCACTTCGCACTGAATTATTCATTTGAGAAAATTTTGCTCTGTCAGGTCTGCTGTGGCAATGTCAAGTATGCAGCAAAACCACAATGTTTAAACGTTTCGCTTTCTGAGGCCTGTGAAAGCACACATGAAAGTTGCATGCAAGTAGAACATACATATATATCGACCCCCAGTGTTGCCAGGGTTGTGGTTTTCCTGCACATTTGGGCTATTCCGAAAAGCAGTCATGGGAAGAAATTAGAGAACCTCTGGGCTTTTTTTTACATAATGTACCACAGACACCTAAAAGTTTTCTGTAGACAAAGAAAAATTAAAATATATCTTTTTACAAAGGTGTGTTGATACTTGCAATGAATGCCTAGCAACCTAAAGACTGAGTGAGTTTGAGGGGCATGTTTAATGTCACATAAATTACGTGAGTTTTGCCCACATCTGAAATTTTAAGCCAGGTTAAATGTGTTTGGCATTTGGCAACAAGAGTATTTAAAGTTACTTTATGAGTACAATCTATAATATGTTAAAACAAATTTGGGGAAGTGAATGAACAACTCAGCAAAAAAGAAACATCATGACACTATATTTTCAAGATAATTTTGTGAGGGGTCAGTTTGTTTTGGGTGTGTTTTGCTGTTGTTTTCTTTGTTCCTATAGGTTCCCAGTTAAGGATCCACCTGTTCTTAATTGGAGAACTGGTATTTAAGAGCTCCATCCTTGTTTGGGAGGAGGCTGCTTCTTTTGTTTACATCTTGCCGTTGAGCTCTGCTGGACAGCTGGACCTTTTTGCCATTATTTTTCTTTAAATCTTATTTCTGTTTATTATTTGTTAATTTGCTATTAATAATCCTTTATCTCTATCTGTGACCCCTAGACCAAATAAATATTTTTGGCTTAGAACAATACTTTTGGACTTTTTTTGTTGTTCCCCCAGAACAATGTGTTTAAAAGCAAGAACTATTTTATAGACATTAAATTTTAATCTGCTAAGTAAGACTATAAGGCATAAAGGTATGAATAAATAATAAACATCATGATTTTCTTTAAAGCTGCCTTGAAATGAGGTGTATTGTGAAAAGAGCTAAATAAATAGCCTAAATTTGACTTGACTTTTGTGAGTGGTTATCTTATCACATGTGACAGTGTCATTCATATTTATAGCTTACATTTGAAGAGTTCCAATGCAAAAGCCTCTAAAAGCCATCTTGGTCAAAAATGAGATAACGATGCTAAGTGAATGCTCTCCACACATAGTATATGTTCATCAAGTACTTCCAAATGCGCTAAATCCCAGCCTCAACCCATTCAGAAGTACCAGTACTTACATAGAAACCTATACATAGTACCCAGAAAGAAATGCTATTTTTAACGAAAAAGTCAGTTGTACTTAGAGGCTTTTGCATCTGAACTCTTCGTTTTATCATGTAAAGTGCTGAAAACTAAAATCAAAGACAGAGTAAAAGAAGAACTAAAAGTACCAAAATGAAAGAGTAACTAACTCGAGGAATAAAATACAGATTAAATAATTAAATGTGCACATGCTATATACTGTACATAAACATGTCTAGCTAAACTCATCTATAAGTTTTAAAACAAAATCAAAGCATTTATTTAAAGGCCTTTATGGGGAGTCCTGCAGCTGTCAACTCTGATTGGTTTGTGAGTGAGCTTTGGGCTGGAAATTTTTCTGACCTGGCAACCCCCGCATCAACACACGAAGACAGTGTACCAGAAGTGATTTTTGGCACTTAGCCTCAAAACAGGCATCATAATATTGGCCTTACAGTATAGCTGTTTCTTTATATTAAACTGGCATAGGAACAAGTGACAAAATCATTTTAAACAGCAACTTTGACCAAAATTTTCATGAAAGGCTATGGATTGTTTAGCTGAATGCTTAAGCCAGCACTTGGTAGGCCACAATATGTGTCATGATTTTATCTTTTCATGATTTTGCCACAAAGTCATGAAGTTTAGAGCCACTCACACAAAGAAGGATAACTATAGCATCCACACCAAAGCATAATAGCGCTCTGTTTATTATAAGCGTGCACAGCAGTTTTAGCATCTGCCTATTTAAATAAACTGGATTCTGGTTGGCTGTCAAAGTTTTTATCACTCATTAGCCACAAAAAAAAAAAAAAAAAACATTATTCCGAAAGTGATTTCAATGATATCGTTCCTCTTTGTTGTTATCGTCATAGCCGTATTTTGAACTTCACTACTCTCACTAACCTAAAACGTGTTAAATCAATTATTACACAGAAACACAAGACTTGATGGTGAGGTGTCTGTTCCTCCACTCCTTTCCTTTCAGCCGTTACTGAAAGAGTAAATAATGGCACCTGGAGTCAAGATGGCTGATCTCTTTTCTCTCCTAATCATCCATTAGTGGCTTAAGTGTCAGCCGCGGCACGTCTGACAGAGCTCACAGGTTGAAATCCCTCACGCCCCCCTCACTCCAACTTACCTTTTATCCCCTGCTCATTTTCCTTTAAAATCCCAGCTTTGTTTTTGAGGGGGACGGTGCTTATTCACCCTTACCGGTTTGTTCCACAGCTGCATCCATGACTTTTCCAGATTGTTTGTTGATGGGTGAATGAACAAACTCATCTAGCAGGTGACGACCTTCCTTATCAACAGTCTGCGTGCTGTTTTGATTCAGATTTCAGCGACTGCATCTAAACCATTGTATAGGATAATCACTAGTTTCGTCTCCCTTCACTGCTATATTATTATAGTAGAGAACAGAAGTCAATTCCCATGCTCCAATATGTGTGCTGTTTGTGTATAGTGTTTACATTGGGTTTAATTATGTGAACACACTTGTTTGTAACTATATAGGGCAAATATAGATAGTTGTAATTGTACGTAAGACCCAAAAAATGGGGGGATAGGAGGAATAAGAGGAATAGGGGGGAGGATTGTGTGGCTTCCTGGAGATTAGGCCTTTATTTACAGAGGGGTACTCAAGTGTCCTTAACACAACACAATACTAATCCGCAAGTCCATTTTTACGCTCTTCTTTATTAACTATATGACAGAGAAGACCATGTTTTCCCTAGGAGGGCCGGTCATTTGTTTGGTAATACGAGTCCTATAATGTGATTTAGCAAGGATTTTGAAGTCCCAGCCAGTCAGGACTTGCAGTCGATTGTATCAGGGATTTAAAACGTGTGAAAACTAGTGCTAGTTTGAGGAATAGGTAATACAACAATAGACATATGGGTAGGAAAAGAGACACCACCTTTTTTTTTTTTTTTTGCTGATACTTTATCTTCCCAAATTCTGAAGGCAAAATCTGTTGTTTTGACCTGTAAGCATATGGCAGTGATTAGGGCTGTGGCCCCTTTGGCTTGGAAACCCAACACTGACAGACGTTCAGTATCACATTCATTATCTGACTTGTGCTGGATCAGAAGAAGGTTCTTGAATGTAGTTCCTGTTTTCAACCTTGCTGAAAAGACCTGCATAGCTAGTCACTGGCATATGTTGTGTTTTGAATGCTGGTCCCCAGCATGGGTGCTAGTTTTCCCACCAAGCTTCTTAACTAACTTACCCAGCAAGACTTCCTTGGACAACCCCAGAAAGGCCATGCTGATGCACCAGCCAGGTTTTCAGTGACTGTGATTTTAAGATCAGCATCCTTGAACAACATTCCTATTTTAGGGCTAGTTAATGGCTAGGGTTACACCATGCTTTCACCGCACGCGAGCACTTAATCGCTCCCATTATAATCAGCACAGCTGTCTGCACTGCAAGCACCTGATGAAGCACATCACATTGCAAAAAGCAGCTGAAAAACAGTCTTTTTGTTTTAAATATGTTGCAGCTACTTCAGCCATCTGTCTTGGTTTACTAAGTTAAATGACCTTTTATTCATTATAATGTTACATCAAAGGCAGTTCTGAATTAAATCATGTTTTGGTCAATGCAAATAACTAACACATCTACACTACTGTTCAAAAGACTGGAGTCAGTAAGATTTTGAAAGTAGTCTATTATGCTCACCAAGGCTGTATTTCATTTATAAAAATAGTAAAAAGAAGTATAAACATTATTGTAATTTAAAATAACGGTTTTCTATTGAATATTTTAAAATGTAAAACATGGCAAAGCTGAATTTTCAGCAGTCATTGTTCCAGTTTTCAGTGTCATATGGTCCTTCAGAAATTCATCTAATACTGATTTGGTGTTCAAGAAACATTTTAATGTAGATGAATAGAAAGAATTTAAAATAACAGCAAGTATTTGATTTTTTTTTTAACTATAAAATTATTTGTCATTTTTAGGAATTTAATGCATCCTTGTACATATAGAAAGTAATGAAAGTTTAAAAAAAATACTTTTAAATGGCTATGTGTGTGTATATAGTAAAATAAATATCATATATTTATAATATAAAGAATCCGTTTACTGTTGTAGTGTATCTTCAAGTTCACAGCAGACTGATTGAAAGATTTGGTTTCTTTTAATTCATGAGTCAGATTTCAATTTGGACTGGTCTTGGAAAAAGGAAGAAGAATTTTAAATAATGACAATTCAGAGATTCAAAAGCTCTGTCAAGCCATCAAAGTTTGTCTTGACAACCTTTCTATTCTAGTTAAAAATTACACTTTTTCTAGTTACATGAATGTCTTTGAATTTTAGTTCATGTTACAGTAATTCAGCTTCCTCAAGTAAATTCCTTCATCTCAATTCAATTCCAGGAATTTAAAAAGCATTCTCAATTCCATTTTGTGTAGCACACAACCCAGGTCTGTGGTTATTCTTCATAGTAACAAGGCATGCAGCTTCCCACTTCATGTATACACAACCTCAAGCCGCAGTGACGTGTTGTTAATGTTAGAGTTAGCTAGGACACAAGATATTGCAAAACTATCACCAACCAATCACTAAAAACCAGAATAAACCACCTGAGACAACACTGATGCTGGTCTAAGCTGTTTTTATTCAGCAGGATTCTTTTATATAGGTATATAGGAGAAATCAAAATATCTCATGAAGATCCCTCCATATGGATTTGCACTACACCTGCTCTCCATAAGAAAAGGAGCCCAAGGGCAATTGTACACCATGCAAGCTCATGTTCACAGCATGTACCTAACATATGGAGCACTCTTGACCCCTTTGATCCTCCAAACAAATGATCTATAACGGAGATCCTCATGTGGCCTCTCTACATGGATTACCATTAGGAATCACTTCAACAGAGATTTGTGTGCTAATCCAAAATACTCCCAGTGGGACATGTTTTCACTCTTTTTTCAGAAGATAAAATGACCGTTCTAAGGTTCTGAAAGGTTCTTTGAGAAGCTAATTTGAACCCAGATGCATCCAACGTTTTGCTGTCTTAATGAAGCACAGCAGCATGCAAACTGAAGCATAACTGTAAAGCATTCATGCAAATTGACCCAGAACTCCAGAAAGGTCAGAGACAGAAAAAGTAGTGATGGAGGAGAGAATCAAAGAAGGTTGGGAAAGGAAATGAGGGAACAGCTGGACACAAGGTTGTGTGCGTGCAGGCGGAGGAGGAAATGCAGAGAGGTGGATCAGTAGAGGGTGAAACAAGCTTTCGTAAAGCAGGTCATGCATAGCAGCAGAATCACAAGAACATCACAGAGGTATGTTTTCCATCATTCAACTCTCATAAAGCATTCTGTGTAAAAACACAGACATTCATTTTATCTTTTGCTGAATTGCACTGGCCTCCACTCAAGCCGCCCTGAGGGCAAAGCTCAAAGCCAGAGGTCAATGTCAGGGGTCATCTGATAGCAGGAGGATATGGCTCAGTCGAGTACAGGGGCTTTATTCTGTGCCTGTTGATGTTTCCCATCTTCACTCTGTGGCCCCCGACTCCCACATACACACACCTGCAATTATGTCAAAAACGAGCTTCATGTTAAATGGCACCATTATGGCAGAAGCCTATGGTTAAGAAATTATAGCTCAATAGGCAAAGCGGCAAAGCAGTACAGAAAATATACACTTGACATTCTTTATGTGTTATGTGACTAAAAAGTGACAAAACCAAGCAAATTGTTAAGTTCCTGAATAGAGAATATAGTTTCAAGATTAAAAGAAGTTGTTGAAGATTGCTATGACTTAATTTCATTATACTCAATCTACTCACATTTGTAAAATTGTAACATATTTCCAAACTGAAACTGGACAGTCGACTTCTAGTTCCCTTGATTGGAACAGAAGAGTAAATGAAATTAAATGCTAATTTATGTGTTTTCTGAGTGAAGGGAAATATTTGTTAGTGCTTCATGCTTAGTTACATCAGGATTTAAAAGAGTTTCTGTTGTGTTGGAGTGTTTGCGGTTACATTTGCGCTAATGAGTGGAGCTTATGCTTAGGCTGTAGGCGGCTATATGGTGTTTGTTGCATCACTCAATGAGCAATAACTGTGCTAATGTCAGTGCGGTGAAAGATCTTTACTTACTTGATCCTCCCATGCATTACATTTAGTAAAAAAAAGTATGTTAAGGCATGCTAACATAACACTTTTTTTCATTGACGCATTTACATTGAATTATTGAATCACTGAGTGAATTATTACTCACAGAATAATTCAAATTAAATTGATGTGATCTCATTAAAGTGAGATGAAAGTGAATCAAAATGAATTCACTCAATGTTGGTAATGAACTAAAAACAGGTAAGAAAGGATAGACGTGTCTAGTTAGTGAAAATTATGGCATCATTTATATAAAATTCTGTAACCAAACAGTTGATGGTAGCCATTGACTTCCACTGTATTTTTTCCATACTATGGGAGTCAGTGGCTACCAGCTGTTTGGTTACCAACATTCTTCAAAATATCTTCTTTTGTGCTCAACAGAAGAAATAAACTACCACAGGTAACAATTTGATTTGAGGGTTCGTAAATAATGACAGAAATTTCAATTTTGGGTGAACTATCTCTTTAAACAGCATTTCTTGATCTCAAACTATGCTCAAATTAGAGACAAATTTACCATACCACAAAGAATTTCAGTCGAAGTCTAACATACACAAAGTCTTATGATTGTTGAGGTCCTCAGGATATATAGACCAAGCTGCAAAGTCTATCAAGTCTTTATATTAGAAAAGGGAACCATTAAAACAGAGATCAAGCTGAAGATGATCTGCATAATTTGCACAGAATGAAAATACGAGTCTAATGTAATTACTGGATACATCAAATAACAAAGAAATAGTGTAGTTATAATTAATAGAAAATGGAGCTTCAAACTTCAAAAATGATGCAAAAGGACCATAAAACAAAACTTTCATCTCCTTTTTGAACCTTGAAATCTTCAGTCCTGCGGAGCAATCGGTGACCAGCATAGTCTTCAGTATATCACCCATTGTGGTCCAAAGAAGTAAAATCAAATGGGTTTGGAAAAAAAACATGAGTGTGAGTAAATGGGGGTAAACTATTTCTTTAATATTAATATCTCTGCTGTGTGTATGTGTGGGTGTTATTAAATGAAATATTTAGTAATGCTTTGTCAATGTAAACCCCTTGTTTAGCATACCAATAAAACCTCTTTGAGTCTTGCAAAGACTAAGTAAGTAAGTATCAAATAACAAAGGCACCAAAAAGAGGAGACAACATGGAGTCTAAATATCACACTATCCTGACAGAGCTTCCAACAGCTCTGTCTACATGCAGAAGACCTCCTCGGGATCCAGACAGTCAGACGGAGATGTGACTAATGCTTTGCTGCCAATTGGTTCCCTGTGGTGTTTTAGTGCAAATACTTGAGAAAAGGTCTATTGCACCAGTGGGTTTGGACTCAGCATGCATTTGTTTTTACACAGTAAGTGTGATTGTGAGGGAAAAGAAATGATATCGTGAAGTATTGCCTAAGGGCAAATGCACTTCCAGATAAGCGCACCACTCAGCAATGGCATCTTTATTTTGCACAGATCAGCATTCAGTGGTAACATACTTCTGCTTTTAGGGTTTTAGGGTATCCAAAAATACAAAAATCAATGTGAAAGTTAAAAGATCTTTGATCACAGTTCATTTCAAAGAAGACTTTTTGTATGAACACTGAATTATGTGTTTCAGAGTGTGGACGCAACTCTGGAAAAGAATGTGACTTCACAGACCACAGCCAATCAAAACTAAAAGAACTCATTGGCCAGATCCAATCAACAGTGGAATAACGCCAGCTTTTGAAGTAGAAATTATTGCCAGTGTTAGGGGGAAAGTTTAATATCTGAACATTTGGCAGTAAGGTTCCACATATAAAAATGAAATAGCAAAAAGTTAACTTGCAATTGCTCTTTTTTGCCATTTGGACTAACACAAACAAAATTAAGGAAGTGTCGACAACATCAGTTTTCACTAATGCCTTTTCCCCCACAAATTTTTAGATTGTAGCAACATTCATCTTGTTTGGACAGATGATGATGATAAGTTAAACACGGAGCCATTCATGTGATTAAATATTTGATAGGACCACAGTGTCAACCTGAGATGACTATGATCAAGATGCCATGATGATTTACATGCTAATCACCAAACTTTAGTTAAAGTTCAAGGCCATGTTGATTGCTATTGTTTGGGAAAAAAATAAAAAAGTCCTTTATCTAAATCTATAGTCAAATTTCACTGATGCACTACACAATCTAAAGTGATCTAAATGACCTTGACAGAATAATGTGCATTAAATCCAGCTCTGAGTTAAATGATAATCATTGTTGACAACTCAAAGTATGCAGGGAAAAGAGGCAGAGCACTAATCCCGGTAGACTAATGGGAGTTTCCACATCTGGCAGGTCTTAGAAAGGGTGAAGTGAAAAACTAGAGATAACACCTAAATCAGCCCGGTCTGTTCAAGACTTGGTTGAATATCAGCCTTGTCGTTCTTTGTCTGTTGGATAAATCTCTGGGTGTTTATGTGTCTGCGTGTGTCTTGTGTTTATATCATAACACAAGCTTCTTTGTGACCGTCTACTGATGAGTTATGCTGAGTAAATTCCAAAGTTTATCTAAAAGTTTGAATTTGGCATGTTGCAGCTGCTGTGAAAATGCTTCATAAATTGAGGAACACCAATGCTTGATAGCCCCACTGAAGACTGCTTTTAATCATCTCGCACAGGAATCCTGACAGAGTTGTCTGTGCTGGTGCTAACTGAAAGCAGATTGTTGCAAAGGGGCTGAGAGTCCATGTTGAAATAGCGGAACGCCTTAGATTACTGACTATGGGTGATTAAAACTGGGGGATTGTTATTTTTTGCGTCATGCGTTGGCGTGAATGCTGACAATAATATTTTTTCTTCTTCTTTTGCCTGAGATTTCAAAGTACAGAGCATAACGCAAAGTGGTTGTTCGTACTCTTACCCTTACAAAAAAGTAACTAATTATGCTACTTGCTTACTTTTTATGGAAAGTAACACGTTACGTTACTTTTGAGTTACTTGCTTGTTTGCTTATTTTTAAAAAAAATAAAAAGTTCTTCTTTTACAAATATAAAAGCCCTTTCACACCAAAAGTGAAATGAATACGCCTTAGGCTGAAGGAAATGTAAATTCATGTCTGTACAGTAGAGGGCGCAGTTCAAATAAATTGCATGAAGAATATGATGCAGGAGAAGAAAGTTCAACATTATTCAGCAATAACAAAAATGAAACAGTTGTGTTATTTTTGCTTAGTATAGTTGAATTGGATCATCGAAGGTCAGTAGCAAAGACATTGGTTAATAAAATTACATACACCCCTTGTCCTTCAAAAACATCCGACTCATCCTGCTTTTCCATCTCAAGGGTGACTGACTCCCTATGCTTTCGAAACAAATGTCTCTAATTCAGGAGAATATAATGGTCATTCTTTAAACAAGCAAACCTTTCACCACGAAGACCTTTACCTCGCCCTTTCTGGCTCTCCACAATACTACGGGTCACTGCTTGAGTCATGCTAAAGTTTACAGTTAGGATCTCCAATCTCAAATAACAATCCCTTTGACTCTTAAAAGCTTAACTCGATGAGGAAAATGGATCTATCAGGAAACAGTGTGTATGTAACCCAAAAATAGTGGGCAAGAGGCTGTTGTGCACTCAGTCGGCCTCGATAAACTTTGACACATCTGGGAGCCAATTGATTTAACGGCCAAAAAGAAATATGGCCTTCTTCTTCTCCAGTGTGTGCTCACCCTTGGAGCCTCCCCATGCTCCTCTAATAAGACTCTGGATTCCAGGAAAGCTGAAGTGGACTCTATACATCACCTCTCCCTGTGACAGAGGAACTTGGGGTGAGACTGAGAGCCCTCCACCCCTCTTCCAAGAGGGGAACGGGACACCTTTTACACACTTCCCGCTTGAAATTGCCTCCTCAAGCCCTAGTGTGTCTAGTATCTTCAGTGTTACGGTCTGTAAAGCTTTTTATAGCCCTAGCCAAACTGCCACAGAGGTGTCAATGTCAAACCACTTCAAAAACAGACCGTATTCTTTTAGCCATTAGTGTCAGTCCATGGCCATGGTGTCGTTCCCACTTTACTGCCTGTAATCTGCAGAACTCCTGCTCCCATTTACCAGCTTTGGTATGCCCCACCGATGGGACACAAAGGTGATGACAGCAGCTCCAGACACCAGGGATGAAGGAGGACTAGATACGTCTGGAAGTCCAGGAAGGCTGAGGTTGATTTTAATGGAAGGTGATTGCGTGATTAAATAAGGTGTGCATGTTTCCACAAGGATAATAGATAACCTTCAACTGACACACCGCAGACGCCAAGCCCATGTGAACCGTAACTTGTCCTCACATGCAGATTAAACTTTGAGAAGGCGATTAGTAATGGGCAAGGTTCAACTGTGAATGACACATCCATCAAAACATGTGCACTCATTACACAAGGCTGAAATTACATACATAACCAAAAAACATTGAACATCCATATACAGTTCTGAGGTCTTCTCGCAGTTCATTTCTTAACAGGACAGGGGGAAGGGTGGGTAGGTGGTAGTAGAGAAAGAGCATGAGACTTTGCAGCTGATATTCTCTGTTACGTGGCCTAGTGGGGTGGAGCTGCTCTGGCCTGCCCCCTCTCTCCTATGGGACGTACTGCCTGTGCAAACAAACCGACCCCCGGGCCTCTGGTCTAATGGGAACCAGACTTACCCCAGCACCAAGGCCCAGCAAACGCCCCTCATTTTGCATACACAGGCATCATGAGCTCCAGCTGAGGGATGCATTCCAATTATCCCAAACAGACCTGAAACTATTCCCTCTCTCGTTTCCCACATAGCAGCGTGCCATGGTGTTCCAAGGCCACTCGCCCTTGTGACCCCTCAACAAACAAATGCATGTACAGCCAGAGGTATCATGGCCATTCTGATCTGAGCTAAGTTTATCTATTTATCTATCTATCTATCTATCTAAACAAGGGTTCAGATATGCTTTTCTATACAATGCATATATTTGTTTGGTTTTATTACCTACACCACTGTTCAAAAGTTTTAGGTCAATAAGATTTGTTTAAAGAAATTAATACTTTTATTCAAGAAGGGCACATTCATTTGGTTAGAAGTAACAGAAAATACATTTTTTGTTATAAAAAAATGTTTAATTGTTTCAAATACATGCTGTTTCAACACTGATAATATTAATATTTCTTGAGCAGCAAATCAGCATATTTAAATTCTGTTTTACCATCACAAAAATAAATTCAATTGTAAAATATAATAATTGTTATAAATGTATAAATCTAAATAATATTTCACAATATTACAGTTTTTATGGTTTGTTTGTTTATTTATTCATTCATTTATTGATCAAATAAATGTAGCATAAGAGACTTTCTTCAAAATCATTAAAAAATCTTACCGACCCCAAACTTTTGTGTATATATAAGGAAATTTCATGTTTTTTTTCTTTAGTCATGTCTTATCTCACATATGAGTCAAGACCACCACTGGAGCCCCCGAAAAAAACAAAGGTGCATGACGCCTCTACATACAGTCGTCAATCTCTATCAGTCAGCCGTTCAAAACGTATCAAACTTCCCATCTCCAGTCATTTAAACACCACGTTCTTTCCTCCTTCGCTCCTTTCTTCTTTAATGATTCATCTCTCTAGTTCCTGTTTTCTTACTTTCTCCTTTTTATTCAGCCATCACACATTTTTTCTTCTCCACCCCCCACATCTCTTTGGTCTCCTTCATCTTCCTCTCCCCTGTTTTTCCATCCACCACCCCCATGTTACAAAAATTCAGTTTCAGTTTTTATCATGCTGGTAAACTACTCCATAATGTGCACTATTGTGTTTGTCCTTGGCCCAGTGCTGCTCTTACTTTCCTAGTACGATCATGGGTTTGTGGAGGAGGCCTTGTGAGAGGGGCTAAAGACAGCAGCTGCAGAGTAATGAGTTGAGCGGCAATCTAATGTCTAATGCATTTCACTAATTTCCAGCTCCAGACGCCCTGGGCACAGGGCAGCACAGTCCCTCATGATTTTAGATTGCTCACTGTTAGATGATACGAGCTGAATGATCTCATTGTGGGGTTTATGGGTTATCTCAGAATGTTCAGCCAGTTTTTGCACTGCTTTTTATTTGAATGGTCCATTTCGCAACTGATTGAATCACAGCACAGATGAAACTAAGACGGAAAGTCCTCCAAAACACAATAAGCCCCCACATATGATGCATTAGTTATGCAGACACAGGGTTTTCCCCCATGTTTTATTAACAGAAAGGCTTTTATCCAGTTTTTCCCCCCAAAAAAATCGTTCTGCTGATTAAACATGCCACTCATACTGAATGCTTTCACTGGTTTTTGGTCTACAGCCCACTTTTTGTACTCACACTGTGTGTGGTACATTTGTGGTGTGGTATGCCATATATGCATGTTCATTTCAAACGGTGTATGTTTTCTAAGAATAAGCATTGGATAACATCTAAAACATTTTGAGGTTTTGAGCTATAATGTAATGTTTTAATATCAATAAACTGGGAGATTATGTCTTTTCATTGTTTCCTCTGTATCTGAGCTCAGACCAGTCCTGGCAAGCTCAGTTTTTTTTTTCTTCTGCTTTCTCTCTCTCAATTGGTGTGTTTTCTGGCAGGGCTTTTTTTAAGCATGGTAGGAGTGGCCTAGACCAGACTTACGGCTTTGGGGAAGTGTGAATTCGTACATTTGCTTGTATGGTTTCTTGCAGTGTCAGCGGAAAGGCTGATAGAAACCTGCTTGCATGTAATCGTCACTACCTGGCTGTGGTGAATTATCGAATAAAGGACAGGTGTCTGCAGGTGTGTTTCTTTAAGAATGTAAAGTGTAACCTGGGGCTTTGGATACCAGTTGTCTTATTGATCTGTCTTGAAAGTATCAGCATAATCTTAAAGAGTCTGGAAACTCATTAGAGATCAATAAATTCCTTTGTTTCTTTCCTGTTTGCGATGTCTGTTTGCCTTTATGCAGCATATTCACGTCACTGGCTTTTTTCATTTTTTTTACAAACAAATTAAACAGTTTTCTTGGATTTGGAACATAGCATTTAATCATCGTAATGTAATCTTCAATTTAAAGAGAACTTTAACCTTTAAAAAATTCTGTTTAGATGCTTAAAGGCGAAATACAGCTCAAGGGAGTGTTTAATAAAAGTTTAAGTTGGGGGTGTTTTCAAATAGAGTTCCAATAAATCTGCCAAGAAAAGCTCTCATGCATGCAATGCATAAAAATGTGCTTTGGTAAATAGTTTGCATGTGTGTTTTTCTCTTTAACCAGTATTCTCTTTCTGCATGTGCAGAAAGCCATCAGGCTTTAGTGCATGCAACTAGGACCATTTTGAATGAGTGCAATGCTCCCCCAATGACATTTCTGAGGCATGGCCCCCTGGCAGAAACAAATGAAACACAAACAAACACTCTTGATCACCATCACCAATAGGGAATGAAGCTCTAGACATTCTGTTTCTCTCATTAGGGTATTATCTGTGAAATGCCTCCCGCTCAATAACAGCCCAGCCAAGGCCAGAGAAGAGCGGGGGCTGGTATAGTCAGAGACTCTTGGGAGGGAGATGGAGGGGATGAACGAGGGGGGCGGCGAAGGAGTGACGGAACTGGGCTCGGCGGGGGGGTCTGGAGGTGACGGTGAGGACCGTATCATCCAGGCTCTGGGCGCTCAGCCCGAACTCAAGTGTGATTTCACATTATGGGGTGGAAATTTTCAGTAACACCGAGTGTGAGATCAAGTTGTGATCATCCACCATCGCAGATGGGTCCTTGAGCGACAACTTACAGGAGGGAGGATCCATATCGCTGATAGATATGTTGAAATAATATACAGCGCTGTAGTATCTTACCATCCGCCCCTCAGGCTCAAGGCTTTTGATGCAGATGGTGCGGGACAAAAACTGAGAGAATACTAAACCTTTTGACAAATCCAAACCAGATGAAGGCCAAATCGCTTGCATGAATGTACTGTCTGTGCAACGTTCAATGAAATAAGCCCAGTTGCAGACTCTGTACGGGGCGTCCTGTCCCAGCTGGGCTGATGTCGCTGAGGATGAAGGCCGAGCACCTGGCACACCACACCAGCGGGCGGCTCCTTTTAGGTGGGGGCGAGTCATGCATACAAAGCCATCTTGTTCGAGCTTGTGGTCCAGATGGAAGAGCTCTGTTGGCAAGGATGCCACTTTCCACTTCCTGCTCCAAAATGAAAAGGCCGGTCAGTCGAACAAAGAGTCATACACAGACGCTTACATATCTCTTCATCTGTTTTGTACGCTAGCTGCCTCTCACATATGCACATTCGACCTCACCCACGCTGCAGTGGAATAATGACGGGAGAGAGTCGCACTTTCCCCATGAGATAGACCTTCTCTCTCAGCCCTGCATGGGCAATAATAGACTAATGCTTTCCAGATGCGCTCTTCAATGGCCGTACCCAGCATTGGAAGTACCCCTCTCGTGGGAGTCCTAACGACGCCCTGGGGGCTTTTGAGAGGGAAAGGTTTGAGTCTGTAGTCTCCCCCCAAAGCCTTTCCCTCGTCTCCCACCGCAATCACACACTGCTGATCCCCGACCAGCGTGGCTGAAGGTCAAAGGGACAGAGAGTGAAATTCTTTTCTCAATCTGGTTCAACTTGTATTCCGATTCCCACAAAGTGAACCAAAAGAGGTGTAGATGTGATTTTAAAAGGATGGCCTTCTTTGTTATTGGCTTTTCAACGGGCCAGATTTCTAATCGCCAGATAAACTCATGGGAATGTGACCTGACCACGTGACCTGTTTGTTTTATTAAGGCTGCGGGGAGGGCGATGAAAGGCTGGGAGGCAAGGAATGGGTATCTGAGCTGTGCAAGGCGTCCACTCAAATTTCAGGACTCAGATGGTGTCCCTTTGCCTCAAATTCCTCCAATTCCATAGGCGACTGCTTTATGCAAGCTCTTGCAACAGGCACCGAGCTGATCTTTAGGTGATGCTGTTCTGGCTGTTCTCCTACACCCGTTTCCCCGATCCTTCTGAGGGCTGTATCATCAGAGACAAGTGCTGCATCTCCCCCAAGGGAGAATCCACAGCAGCTCTCAAGTGCAGATCTGCTTGACCCAACTTTCTCAGGAAGAAGAGAGGGTGGGATTTAGTCGGAGTCTGAGAAAAACAGGCCTGTTGGCTTTAATCTCTGCCTCAGCGCAGGGCTGGAAAGGGGCACTGGGGAATGACCAAAGCCACAAAACCTTTAGCCTGTTGGCGTACCATGTTATTCACTCTGATAAAAACCAGCACCTTTCATTCAGTCTTTATATAGTACTTTTAAAATGGTTGTAGGGAGGCGTATCAATGAATGTTTCTTAAAATCAAATAGAGGCGGGCCTTTTCTAATAAATGGTATTAAGATGAAACAATACTGTGGCAAAACAAGGGTAGACAAAACATACAAATAGCAACTCTGAAGCATGTGAGTAAAACTCATAGGAACTGGATGGAGCGACTCTGTGAGAGTATGTCCATCTGCAACACACACTGTGGAGCCCACCCAAAACAAACAAACAAAAGTTAAAGGGATAGCTCACCCAAACATGAAAATTCTGTCATTACTTACTCACCCTCACGTTGTTATCCAAACCCGTAAGACCTTCGTTCATCTTCAGAACACAAATTATGATATTTCTGATGAAATCCGAGAGCTTTCTGACCCTGCATAGACAGCAATGCAACTGAAATGTTCCCAGACCAAGAAACATAGCAAGGACATTGGTAAAATAGTCCATGTGACATCAGTGGTTCAACCACAATTTTGTGAAGCTATGAGAATACTTTTTGTGTGCAAAGAAAACAAAAATAATGACTTTATTCAATAATTCGTCTCCTCCAAATCACGTATTCTGCCATTTTGGAGAGTATCACAACGCATGCGCGTGCTTTCCTCTGCATGTAAACAACGCATGGGCGTGGTGCTGCTGACGGTTTACGTGCAAACAAAAGCATGTGTATGCGTTGCTGTACTTTCCAGTCATGGCAGTGTCAGAGAGCTCTCAGATTTCATCCAAAATATCTTAATTTGTGTTTCGAAGATGAACAAAGGTCTTACGGGTTTGGAATGACATTAAGGTGAGTAATTACTGACAGAATTTTCATTTTGGGGTGAACTATCCCTTTAAAGACACTCTCTCTGACAGTTCAACGTGTTTAGCATACTGTGACAAAGTCCTCCTCAATAATAAGGCGTTTAATTGCTATTTTGGGTAAAACTTGTGAAACTTATCTATACTTATCTATTTCCACTGGTAGATATAATCAGTTTGAACTACTGTAGGGGCTGTAGTGGAAACTGCTAAAACCTCTGCACATTCTCAGTATACTGTAAGTCAATCATAAGTCTGTTTCATAGAATGTTTATAAATTACTCTAAAGAACTTGCCCATAAAACCTAGAAATATTTGTCACGGTTGAATCACAAAAGATGGCAAATGGTTTTTTTTTAAGTGGTCTCTCAGATAGCTATCAGCTCTCTGCATCGCTGAGGTAGAGCATAAAAACATTAAACACATGAAAAACTCACAGAAAAGACCTGAAGAAGTCTGTTTGACATACTTAATCATGTCCTCATGAGCCTAACCACACTTTCACAACCAGAATGGTTGTCTGAGGTTCTTGTGGTTGCCATTGCTGATGTTTCCTAAATCCTGGAGAAACATGAAACTGTTGGATGTTTGGATCACCCTATACTATTGGACAAACCCACTGTTAGCAACCACCGAATGAACCAAATCACAGAAAGTTCATTCTTCTGTGGAAAAAATGTCACGTAAATCTGCAACACGTATTAGTGACCGTATAGTGAGTGTTAGCTTTATACTGGCGCCATCTAGTGTTGTGAAAATAATGTTGCTGTACAACCAGTTTTCAGTTTTTTTTTGTTTGCCGCTGAAGTGCAAACAAAACATTGACGTTTATTGTCATTAAGTGAATTTAAAGCGTGATGAAGGTAACTACTGTAGTTGTAGCCTACTGCACAGTATACACACAATTAAATAATATTTTCACATCTTTGCATAATTTGACAAAATTACAGTTTAAGAGGGAAGGTAACTCTGGGGAAAGGGTAAAACATCACAATCTAAGCAAGGCATTAACTAAACGAAGGTATGGCAAAAAAAAAAAAAAAAAAAAAAAAAAAAAAAC